>WURT03119184.1:0-11826 GCA_009936505.3 Holothuria glaberrima
TATATATATTGAAACGAGTTCGATAATACGATTGCATCATGGAATTATGGGATGCACGGGGACGGATAAACAAACCGCGAGCTCCGCACATATGACTGGAAATACATGTACTCTGTGGCAGATTACAATTCAAATTTTTACTTTTTCAAAAGTCCCCTCGACTCTCTGGCGAAGAGCCATGGGGCGAAAACCAAAAAAATACTCCCGAAGGAGTTCTCCTCCCTTAAGGAGCTACGTCCCCAAGGGACTACTCAACTCAACGTGATCAACCAAATGACCCGCCGAGCGAAGTCCAGTTCAAGACTTGCTGAAAAGAACAGACTCCGCCAGAAAGCTCCTCCCTCGTGACCAGGGATACTTCTGCGCCAGGTAAGTATATCACTCCTGTGGCATATTACAATACAAATTTTTACACAAAAGGGCAGCTTTTCTTTTCAAAATTCCCCTCGACTCTCTGGCGAAGAGCCAAGGGGCGAAAACCAAACAATACTCCCGAAGGAGTTCTGCTCCCTTAAGTAGCTACGTCCCCAACTCAACATGACCAACCAAATTAAGGAGCTACGCCTACCAAACTTATTTGCAGGACAGAACACGAAACCACAATTGAGATACCTCCCTTTATTTGCTATGGTTCTAAAAAGGTGATACGACGATTTTCTTAGATAAACTCAAATTTGGAACATGTAGTGTAGGTACAACCATGTAATATTTATCCCGACGATTAATTTTGAGCATGTGCGCATGTGCATTCGACTTATCGAATTCACTTATGAGACTTGTCAGGTTCATGTTAAATGCCAGGGAATGACGTAAGGATTCCTCGTTGTTCTGTCTGTGAGAAATTGATGTTACTTAAGTGCAGTTGACCGGTTAATCTTTGTATGCTCAGTCCGAGAACCAAGGTAATGGAAACAACCTATTGTTCTCCTGACCAATTGTTAGTTTTCTATGATGTAATAGGTCGAGAGAAGAAAAACTCATCTCCGCCGGTAACTTGACAAAGGTGAAATAATTTGGTTGTTTTAATTAAAGGAAACAAGACTGAATTCCAAAATGGACAAATAGGTGAACAACTGAACATGTGCAGCTATGTGACTCAAAAGGGCAAAGTTTATGCAAACCAATAAGAGTTGAACGTGCTTAATTTAAAGGGCAAATCTCATCATCCTAGGAAGTTACAATTCTTCCAATAATGCAACTTATAGCTCCTTCCATAATTGTATAACGCTCCTCTTTGTGCATTTTCGCAAACCTATTTTATTGCTCCAAGCCATGTCCTGGTGAGAAAACAAGCACTGTCTCAGCATCGTGTGGAATGTGAGCTACTCTGAAACTTTTGCATTTTCAAACTGTTGTCAATTAAAGAGCAGTCACCAACTGAGAACTTTGATACCCCTCTCCCACACTAAAAATATACTCTGGAGTGACGAGTGTATGTCTTAAAGTCAAATTCCCAACTGACCTGCTAAGCTGTTGTTTCCCAAATTTACTTGGGTACTAGGCCTACTGTTACTAGAGAGGTTGGTCAGTTAAGTCTCTTGTCCTTTCAGGGACGTAGCTCCTTTGGGGGAGCTGAACTCCTTTAGGAGTAATGTAAGATTTCGCCATTTGGCTCTTCTCCAGAGGGTCGAGGGGACTTTGGGGAAAAAATTAAATTAATTTCTCACGTTTATGAAATGGGAGTTACATCATTTTCTAACTTTTCAAGAAGATCTAGTAATTAAAATAGTTTCTGAGAAACATTTGCGTTGCATATTTCTGCGAGGAACATGTAATTAAAGATCTACATCAGATTATCATTGCGTGCTGTTAAACCGGGTAAACAGACCTATAGTCTTGGACAAAATTGGGACATTTCCTGGTCTGTAAGCACTTTCAGGACGACCCCCCCCCCCCTTCTTCCTCATTGTTGAGAAAACAAATCGAACGCTATATTCCTCAGCTCCTAACTTTGCATTTGCCTTTAACACAACTCTGAAGACTGTGCAGGAATTTGTTCCACATGACTTTGTCCAGGATAGATAATCGAAGCCAATAAGTTTTTTCTAAGGCGATGGGGAGTGAGCCATTTTACGATACACTGTAAAAACGTCCTGATAAAATCTGAACCCAATCCGGATCATCTTTTGACCCAAATCTGATAAAATAAATGATCCGGGTTTGGGGTCGGTGCCCCTTTGATCCGGACGTTTTTAGATTGCACCTTAAGATCATTTTCCTCATAATCAAAGGAACGTGAGAACCGGGGAAGGGTCGGGATTTGTATTCCAAATAATTTTCAATTTGGCGTTTTTCTTCCGAACATTATTCTTTACTTTGTCTTGAATGGAATGGCCTATAAATTACTTGCAGGTAAATATTAAATCAAGGGTCGTATAGCATACCCCCACCCCCAGATGATCCTTCCCCAATCCTTGAAACCTTCCAATAATTAGGTTACATTAGAAAGATTGTATTGTCAACAAAATTATATATGATCTGTTGGCCTATAAATTACCTGGTAAATATTAAATCCAGGGTCAAATATCATACCCCCAAATGATCCCTCCCCTATCCTAGAATCCTTCCATCGGCCTTGTAATAATTAGGTTACATTAGAAAGATTGTAGTCAAAAAAATTACAATCGATCTGCTGGCCTGTAAATTACCTGGTAAATATTAAATTCAGGGTCAAATAGCATACCCCACAAATAGTCCCCTCCCCCCATAACCCACCAACGACCCTGTTGTAGGCCTAATAATTAGTTTTTATACAGTAGAAAGATTGTAGTCAACAAAAGTGGATTAATCGATCTGTTGGGTGACATTGGTTTTGCAGTCTTAACTTAGGCAGTCCCCTTTGAAGTTTTATAAAAGCAATTCCAAGAATCTTATATAAATTGGTGGGATACATTTTGACAGCTGCTTTAATCGACAAATTGGAGAGATTAAAGATTCCTATAAACTGATAGAACTTCATTTAAAAATTATAGCGTAAGTCTGACATATTTTGTTTGCCGGAACTGTTACCATTGCCGCTAACCGTCAATGATCTTTTCCCCCGTTAGTCTCAGTTCTCCTGTTTGTCCTACAAACAAGTTGGTTGATCTCTTGCGACAAATATCTTTCTCTTTCCTCGGTTACTACTTTTTCTTTCCTCTGTTGCCATGGAAATACCACATCTTCCATGCTGTTACTACAGATAAGACGCTCTGCTCCGAGCAGGGAGCTGTGAGAGACCCCCTGCTCCGAGGTAGTACTTCCATGCTTGACCTAAACGATACTTTTAAGACGTTCAAAGCCCCGGGTATCGATAAAAAAAACCCTGTTAAGTTCATTAAAACAGTCGTCCGAGTTACAGCACCTGTCCTTACATTTGTAACAATGTTCTTTAAACTGGGTCCTATCAATCCATACATCATCAAAATTTTTCGTAAATCGTCCCTGTGTACCAAATAGTGACAAGTGCCTCTCTGAAAAGTGCAAAACCATCGGTTTCTTTTGTTTCATTGGTTAACTCCAAAAGTGTGATATGGAGAAGCAAATTCGGAAAAAACTAAAGTTTTTGACTACCTGCAGTTTGTTTTCCGGGAAAGACGGTCAAAGCATGTCATGCCTTAATTGAATCTGTCAATAATATCCGTTTGCACCTCTACACTAGAGTCAACGAACTTGGACTTTTTAAGATTGTGCGAACACAAAAGACCCAAATTTATTTGGGCTTTTCTTTTTCCTTTTTTTTTTTTAGGTTTTAGGTATTTTTTAATTTGACGCAAATACAACAAACATGCATGTCGTAGGTATTGGGATATTGTAAACTTAACTTACTCATTGTACAAACTAGGTAGCCTACCTTAATCAAGCCAAAGTCAAAACAATAGCAGAAATACAAAGGAAAATAAAAATTGACCATCAATATACAGCCACGACATCATGTGTGCTTGATTCAAGTTCACTTTTGACAAAGAGGGCGTGATAGCGTCAGTTGCGAACATCGCGAGCAGCAAACATGCACGGGAACTACATGGCAATCTCCCGGGAATGCTTACATAACGCAACACACCTCTAAAACTAAATCTAGGTCTCGAAGTATTGTTTTTAAAGGAAACTTTTGATAGAGCTGATCACTCTATCCCCAGCCAGTACCGTAATCATGGAACTATACCCACAAGGTTAAAATATATTATGCGACATTGCAAGCGGGCTCAACCAGGGGTTATTACATAACACCCCCGTTCAACCAGCCGATCAAATCAGGTAGGTGAAACGGGTCACGTGCTTTTTCTAGACTTCTTCACCACAGGTCGAACAGGATAAGAAGCATTGTTAGAACGCACCGTCTAAACAGACTGATTCATGCGTCCCATAATTCATGAAATAAACCCATAAATGCTACAGAATACCGTATTCTGTCATATACATGTCTCTAGCGTGTAATGTAAATTATAGTTTGTTCACACAACAAGAACAGCAGTTGATGTAAATATAGGAGCAGTGTTTTTTTTTTTAAAAAATAGGTTATTTGGGAGAGAACAATAAAACAATCAGAGAATTCGGTATTCTTTGTGCTTTTAAAAAGTGAACTAGTGGCGCCTTTAATGGGATGTTAAAATCTCATAAATCCGGCCGATGAAAAAAGCACAGAATTGACAGACATGGTAAGTTAATAAAAAAATGTTATCGTAAAAATAGGCTTAGGCTTATGTCAAAACTTTGGTTTTGTTTTCCTGTTTTAACTTGTGATATATAAGTAGTTACCCGATCATGTTGGACCAAGTGCGCACCGGAAGAAAAAGTAGACCCATTACTCTAAAAAGTGACATTTATTTTGTTATTTTGTATTGGTTTTGAACAAAATTTGCTTCAAAACTGAAATGGATAATTAACATTTACAACTCACGAATAGGGGATAACCCCTTCCATAACCATCATCTTCGGCTCTATGTGCAGGCGCGGATACAGGGGAGGGGGCGATTTTTTATCAACGATTTTGCAGAAAAGCAAAAAAAAAAAAAGGTCCACGATAATTCGGATAGTGCAAGTATGCAAAGAACTGAAGTGCAAAAAAGCAAAAAATGAAAAAAAAAGGAAAAAAAAAGGTCCTCGAAAATCGTGGATCAGTCGGCCCAGCCCCCTGTCGAACTTCCTGGCGCCACCCCTGTATGTGCGCCCCCTTTCTCAAAATCCTTGATCCGCGCCTGATGTGCTCCTACTTTTCCTTATGGAATAAGATCTGGATCCGTCACTGATTATTACATTAACTAAAGAATTTGAAAAATATCATTCAAATGATCTGTTCCTAGCGGTCTATATTCAAATGGCAAAGGCAAAAATACAGACCAAAAATAGAAAATACAAAACCTTGACATAAAGATATACCGAAGACATTGAACTCCACACACTTGTTTGTGTTGTGTCATGTCCTTCTCGGCGTACCTGTTTTGGAGTTATTTAACGCCTCCGCAGTATTCCAACGAATCGAAGAGACGTGTCTTTCTCGAAATTGATAAAGGTTCCCCTTGAAAGAAAAGCATTGTTGCGCAGACAAACAAAATCGAGAGGGACAATTTTGACAGAGCATTGGACTATATCTAAAAAGAGTGAAAATTTAAAAAAAAATCTGAATTTATGTCAAGCATGGTAGTAAACTAGCCCTTTGCTGGGCATTAGACAGGCTTTTTTTTATTTATTATGCTGTCTAAGATAAGGCTCCTTCGCAGAGGAGAGTATTTTGTTCACACTCCTAGTTTGATTCTGGGATGGAGATGACCAGCTATGCAGGCTACGCTAGGATGGCCAGCCGTGCAGGCTGCTCTAAGATGTGACTTCTTATCACATAAATTGTAAAAAAAAACAACAAATATTTGGGGTTTTGAATGTTTTGAAAGACAAGCATAAACCTTTTAAGTCAATTCACAAAATTAAGCATTATAGAAAGTTGTTAAATATCTCCTACCAATACATGTATACAGGCAGGGAGTTGATATTAACGTTGGTAAGTTTGGGAATACAGCAACTCCTGTAATAAGGCATTGGTTTAGCTCAAAATGGACTCTGTGGCAGAACCCATGCGCATTTCAATGAGATGCGCACAAGCTTGCAGGGTATCGAAAGCTGCCTGCCAATCCGAGTTAAATCAAGTTTTCCAGGCACAGTTGATCTGAAAGTGAACAGCACAGAGTCAAGGAAGATTACCTGCTACGCAAGAAGATCACTTCAATGACCCGACGTCACTGACTTCAAACTCGGGGACTTTTCGGCTAAAGGTAACTCTTGAGCTGTTATTGTCTCCTTGTATTTTGGCACATATAGAGGGGGTTTCACTGAGTCACGTGATCTCGCGTCTCTTTGATTTTGGAGGGCAAGATGGCGCGCCTTTTTGGCTTTGAAGGGTAAGCGTCCATTGTGTCACATAGTATCTATGGTTATGCCGTGCGCCTGTGCTGTAAATGTGCTTACTGCGTGTGTGATTAATTGCCCTTCAGTGCCAGGGAATCCTTCTGGCGTGACGTCATATGAAATCCCTCTAAACTTGGTAAACTTTTATTATCGGTTACACTATACCTGATACACTTTCTGCATTTATCAGTGGAGGAATTGGTAGGCACTCGTTACAGCCTGATTACTTTTTCGGGATATTTTCTCAGCCATTCCTTTTATTTCAGCAATTCATATGCAACCACTGCATCATGTCCGGTTGTACCAGAGACCTGCCACAAAAGTTTGAACCAAGAAAATAAGCGAAGACGGAAAGGACTTCCTACTTTTACATGATAAGTTTTCAGAAAAAGATGTTTCGAAAGAGTAAAACAAACTGCGCCTTCGAAAACTGGCAACCTTGGTTGACAAGTATTGAGCCACACAAATAGAATGTTACTCGAAAATACCTTACACGCAAACTGTTATTCTTGTTCTATTGCCAAGCGTATTGAAAATCATACAGAAACACGATAAGGTAATACATAAAGGTTTCAGGACTAAAGGTATGTGCTTGAGTTAACCACATAATTCAAAGAACAATTATTCTCGTGAATCATTGTAAAGTGCCCGTGCTGGGTGCAGCTTGAGGACACTGCACTGAAGTAATCTAGATATCTTTCACCTATCACTACATCTATCTGTGTACAGATGTATTATCTTCCAAGGGTACAGTGTAACAAAGTTTCAATGCAAGACAATTTCGGGCAGGAGCTTTCGTTTCTTCCACCACCCAGCTGGACCCATTCGATCACTACCGTAGTTGATTTGATCTTCCAGAGGGAGCACTGACAATTTCTAGAAGAGCGTTTCTATTCCATACGCCTACGAGCCAGGAGGCCGGGGTGAAACACCCTCCCAACAGAGTAGAAAAACCTACTTATCCGGATTTTTTTTTTTTTTTGGACATATGACAGGCATACTGAAGAGACGTCCATCAAACATACTCGTGTTGTGCAAATTGAAACTCGGTGTTTCAAAGAAGGTTTCTATTCCATATACGGCTACGAGCCAGGAGGCCGGGTGCAACACCCCCTCCCCAAAGGAGTACAAAAAAACCTTCTCCGGATTTGTTTTTTCTTTTTGAAAACCTCTGACAATTTTTTTCGGGCATCTTTTACAGTTCTTTTTCTCGTCCCATTTTCCTTTACATTTGCGTCGCGTATAGTTGCATAAAATTACAGGATGGTCGCGCGGCTTTGAGAATTTCAGAAGACTTTCATAACTGAAGGAATATTTAGTAAATTCGTTTAAGTGTTAATTTTTGTTTATTCATGAATAGCCGAGCAGGGACATAGTTAGGAGCAGGGGATAGGGGACAGGGGAAATCTCAACGGGCTCAAAGATGAGATTTCAATTGCGATTTTCGTACTGCTTTTTTATTGGTTTATGGTGGTAATGCGGTGGTAGGACAGTACCGGTCCATTGTCGTAATAAACGAATGTATTATGCTCACTATACTATAAGACCACTGTTACTGCCATTGGTGATTCGGTTCTTTTTTATCGTTTTGTGAGTAACGAATATGTCGTATTGTAAAAGGCTTAT
This sequence comes from Holothuria glaberrima, assembly GCA_009936505.3. Lineage (NCBI taxonomy): Eukaryota > Metazoa > Echinodermata > Holothuroidea > Aspidochirotida > Holothuriidae > Holothuria > Holothuria glaberrima. The sequence continues at coordinate 8,005 of WURT03119184.1, forward strand.
TTTTCCTTACACTAAACTACTTCCTGGTCACATTGTGGACACCTAAAAAGCCCCTTCGGGCCGAAGGGGCTTTAAACTGTCTTCATTGAAGACATCTAACAAGCAGGCTGGCCCAGCATGACGTGAACTCGTAGTGAAATGTTAGACACCTTAAAATAGGGAGAAATAAAATAAAATGTGAATTCTTAAATTCGTGTCTCCTAATATTGTCATTTGCCGGAAGGTGACCGCATATAACTTGGCGTGATCGAGCGTGTCATTTTGGACTTAGCCTGTTGGCTGTCGCAATGCAGCCTAGCTTGCAAACAAGATTAACCTTTGACATTGCCATGAATATGCACTATGTTTCACAAAAGTATTTACTCGTTTATTTTTAGTTTTATAGATCTCTATATAGGGTAGAAGCCCCTTTAGTACCCCATAAACACGGAAGTAATAAAATGCAAAGCACCATCATATGGAAAGTTGATTACTTGGTAAAAGTATTTCAGGGTCAACGTCTGCCTGGAGAAGCGTTTCTACTTTTCCCGATATTGTTCGAGTGCTCTTCGGGTCAATTATGGGAAATAGACTAATATCAGGATTTTTTGTCGATAGTCAGGGCATAAAACAACTACTTTTATCCATTCAAATGAGGGAGGTCCCCATACTTCCCGTTTAACTCATACATGTAAGGCCCATCTCTGCTTTACGGGTTTTTTCCTAATATTTCCCCCGAGAGAAAAGCGACAACAACTAGCTTAGGTGTAGCATTCTTGGAAATTTAAGGAAATATCCGAAAGACTGGTGTTTTCAAAGTTATGTTAAGTTATGCAAAAGAAGTAGACATTGAACTAAACTTTTACCCTAGCACCCACTCCAACGTTTTCCTATACAGGTCGTGATGGGGAGGGGTTGCCAGGACCAGGGCTTTTTTACCTCTGTTGTAGGCGTATTCTCCAATGATACCGTGTATGACAGTAGGCCTATATGCGTAAATCAATACCAAGATTTGATCATCAGACAGTCTCAGTGCCTCCTGAACTTTGACCTTAAATTGATCATACACATGAGTTTAGTTACCTCGCTCCTCTTTCTCACGCCCTTCCTACACCTTATCCCACCCTCTGTTCCCGTCCCACTATGCCGTATATAGTAAATCTCCGTCTATACCATGCATTTTATCATTGCAGGGAATCTCCGATAGGACTACTAGCCAGACTTGTAGTGCGAGTACAATGTCATGAGAACGAGTACAAGGGGCTGTGTCTGTGTTGTGAGTACAATGTCATGAGAACGAGTTCAAGTGGCTGTGTCTGTGTTGTGAATACAATGTCATGAGAACGAGTACAAGGGGCTGTGTCTGTGTTGTGAGTACAATGTCATGAGAACGAGTTCAAGTGGCTGTGTCTGTGTTGTGAATACAATGTCATGAGAACGAGTACAAGGGGCTGTGTCTGTGTTATGAGTATGAGGACGAGTACATGTCCTTTTTCATGAGTACGGGTACATAATTTTGCATTAGCCCCTATGCAGAGCTTTCAAAATCTGTGAGGACGAGCACGTATTAATTCTCATGACTACGAGAACAGACAATTGTGCAAACTCATGAGTACCAGTACGTACTCACCACAAGTCTTCTACTAGCACCGCTGAACGGATTAGCGCTAAGGTGTTTAAAGGTCTCCGTACAAGCATGTAACGGTCAAGGTGTTTTACAAAAGAAGTCATATAGAACCCGTCAAATGAGGATTAGGGAATTCGTGTTCCTATTCTTCAAAATTTTCCTCGATGTGTCAAAAGGAAATATTTGCACGACAGTGGTGTGACCTAATCGAGGGGTCAAATACCGGCTATACCCTCCACACGCAACTCTCCCTTTACAGTTTGTCTGTATTACCTAACTCTTGTGTATTACTCAAAGAAAATCATGCAAGGCACTGCATTTTCATGGAAATTGGATAGCTCTTCTTACTAACGTAATCATTGAAGCGTGAACTAGAAAACTGGTGATAGGTCCGTGGTAAATAAATGTAGAATACAGACTTGCTGGTTCCATGAGCTCGAAATATAACACCTTTCCTGAGAAGAGGTACAGTATATGACATATTGCGAATATTTTTAAAGTGTTAGGATGGAAGTGCAAATTTAAAGTAGCTTACTACCTTCTTTTACTCCGCGTTTATTATTTTTAAATTCTATATTCTCATACGTATATCCTATACCTCATGGCCCCTGCCATGTCTGTTGGCAGACATTTAGAGGGTGTAAGCTCGACCTATTTTTCTGGGGTGGACGAATACAGGTCTCTTTGATTTAGAAATTTCTAGGAATCACACACATCTTTCTAAATTAGCTTCCCATGTGGTAAATATTTTCTAACCTAGGCCATGTAATCCAAAATGGATACATGGACGTGAATATATTAAAGGTTATAAATTAAAGAGCTTCCCGTGGATAGTACTTCCGTTAGGGAGGGCGTAAAGTAAGTTTATCTCAGCTCGCTTAGTGGCCTAGCTTCTCAGTCTCAGAACCTAGTGGATGATTTGGAAGGGACCGACTAGGCCAAGGTTTAGTCAGTGGCCACGCACTTAGATGGCCCCATATCCTGAAAGGTATGTCATAAGCCTTACAGTATTATATACTGTAAGCCTTACAGTATAACGATCATCGACACAGTCCTTGATTATTAACGCATATTTTCATTATATATCCTATTCGTAATTTGGAGACAGGCCTTTTTTCTTGTTTGAAAACTGTTTCATTATATCCCAGGTAGCAAACCTATATGGGCCCCGTATGAGGTCCATTAAATTTTGCCCCATATGGGCCAGCCCACATGCATGTGGGATATACTGCACTTTGAACATATTTTACCCACATATCAGTTGCCCACTTGGGCCCAGGACTATCCCATGTGGATGTGGGCTGGCCCATATGGGCCCCTTATGAATCTTGGGTGCAAAATTCTATGGGCCCCATATGCTGTCTCATATGGTGCCCCTAAGGATACCATATAGGATTGTCACCATACATGACCCATATTCTTTACATTTCAGTGACAATAAGATGTAACTCAAAAGTCATCACATTTCACTGGAAAACAGTAAATACTATTATGGGTAGGGGCCAACGTCGGATACACCATGCTGTGACACAACGTATACAAATATCACAGCTTTGTAAGGTCCCGAAATTTGTTCTATCTGACATAAAATCCCTATACCAACACTTGCTAAATCCAGAAGTAGCGTTATTATATCACGCCTTTTTGATCTAAAGATGCCAAACACGTGATCAGAGATAGAAAACTGTAGAGCCTCTTCACAGCCTCAAGGTCCAGTGGATCCCGACAGGGCCGCATTTAGGGTGCGCGAGGCCATAGACAGGTAGAAATGAGGGATCCTGATTAATTCGTATTTACTTTTTTCCAGTTTCATAAGGATTCCAGATTCAAAAGGGGACCCATGCGGGCAACAGATATGTGGGTAAAATATGGGTAAAGTGCAGTAAAGGCCTATAGGCCCTTGTAGCTAGAAATTTGTATATTCAAAATATGACAATTTAAAACTTTGCTCAATTGCTTAAACGCGTAGTCATTAATCTGTTTATTTAAACACGTTTATTTGAAAATATCGAACAACTTGCACCCGGTTAGCGGGAGATTTCGGACTACAACACTGAGTGTATAGTGTTAAGTAGTTCCAGTTAAGCGTTAAACTTATCATGCATTCTTTGGTCCCTCTCTGTCAGAAACAACCGGAGAAAATACTGTATGCCAAATGTCACTCTCCCAGTGGTACAGGTACTCAAGTTATATTTGCCAGGTGTCAACAAATACTA
>WURT03119195.1:0-11823 GCA_009936505.3 Holothuria glaberrima
AAACTCTGAAAAGCTTTTTAACACTTTATCTCAATGTAAGATGCTTGGATAGATTTTATACTTCACATGGTGTTGTATTTAATTCAGCAGAAAACACATGAATTTTGGGGATGTCAGAGGTGAAATCACCATATGCTAAAAGGCAAATTCCCAAGAATTCCCAAAGTCAAATATAAGCACAAAACTGTATCCACAGCTGCGAAACTTGCAAAATTTGGAGGGCGCACATACTTTGAAGACCCAAATTTCTAGCTTGAAAGTCCTGAGGTTTCGTACCCATTAGCCTGTCCGTGAATTGTATTTAACGGCTGTTAAACGTGGCGTAGGTAATTCCTGACCCCACCCCTACCACCGATTCTAGGGGACCCTGTAACTGTCGTTATCATTCCGTCTTTTCATGTTATTGGGTGCGGTATTATTGGGGACGTTTTAATCCATGAACCCCAAACACGGTTACCTGTGAAACAGGCTTCACTTCGACACCTCTGCTATTGACTGTGAGGACATAGTATATAATTATGTTATGAAAACATTTGGGTGCATTGAACTTAAGCACATTAAGATGTGTGCGTAAATCATCAAACATCGCTAATTATTTGGTGGCCTACTTTGACTGATCCATTTGTACTGTAGGGGGATTTACCTTTACTATAACAAGGATGGGTTGCTTGAAAAATTATATCGGGAGGCTGGAGCTTTTTGATACTATTACTGTACTTGGAAAGAAAATAATTATGAGTGACAAGCATGTACCACTCCTTTAAAACTTGTAATAATTGTAAAGCAAATGAGATCTTTGGAAATTTTCAAGATTTTTCCCTTCACAATCGGATCGTCCGCAGCTAGCCATGAACATTAACTTACGACACGAGCACCGACTGGCACGACGCATTATATATGGACACAGTGCTACAGACTGTACTTAACAGCTGGGCGGGCGTTCAATGCAAACATGGCACGCAGCTAGAATGTGAAATACTATAGTATGATGATATACAGTGCAGATACCGCTCCTTTTGTATGGAATGAGGTGGCTTGGAAACTAACTGCGTGACTTTAGCTTGAATGACAAAAACTTAGATAACAAACACACAGGAGTCTGTTGTACACTGAAAAACAGTGAGTAATGAATGTATGTAAAGATGAAAGGAAAAAAGTACGAACCCTGACCGATGGACATGCAACAAGAAGGTACTTTCACTTCCGTACCAACCACGTGCGTCGCGTGTACATGTGTACCCCAGTTTTATCCGTGTGATGCGGAACGGCACAGTATGTAATGGCTATGAGTTTGGTAGCTACTTGTAGGAAACGTAGCAGTGACCATACCCAAATTAAGCCCCAAGTAATGATTATAAGAAGTTGAGCTGACGATATTACGTATCACATAACTTTCACCATCTAGCAGAGTTATGACTTAACTGACATTATAATATCAATATTGGTATTCAGCAAAAATACTTAGCTGTTTACACCGTAACACGAAAATATCTGCCGTAATTATCACGTAGTCTACCAAAGACAGGAGTGGAATTGCATGTCCCACGGTACAAATTGTAGCAGCCCGGCTGTTATCTGGCTTTCACACTGATTGCGGCGTTGTAGAGATCCAAGAACACGAAAATGTCGGAATTTCGCGTCGCACGTATTAGTAAATGCCTATGCCACAGCATAGTAGATACAATTGGTATATACGATGTACTGTAACATACAGCTGAAAGAAAGCACGCGGAATTGCTTTCGTTCGGTACTATACGGTATGTGTACAGATATTAAATGTGGTAGATGGTAGTTTTCTGCAAAAAGCTGCATTCAAGTCAAAACATTTCATCCAATATCTGAAGATTGGCTAGCAACAGATATTTTCATGATTTGACAATAAAGAATGGAGTTTATAGCTACTCTATTATTAATTGTGGGACTAGGATGAAAATTTCTAGCTGCGACATGATTTTCGCGGATGCAACACGTCTTTGCGTCCAGCTTTTTGCAGCGGTGACTGTATCATTCCAGCAGACCACGTGTTTGGTCTAGTGGTTAGAGCATCCTCCTCTCATGCGGGAGGCCCGGGTTCGATTCCCAGGTCGAGTCATACCAAAGACTCTAAAAATGGAACCTTCTGCCGTTGTGCGTGGTGCTCCGCATAAGCAATGGAGTAAGGGAAAACAAGCCAGTAAGCCACAACTGGAAAAAAGGCTGTGGCCGGCTCGACTTGAACCAATTGGTTGTAAACTGGGCAGTTAAACCTCATCTAACTAACTAACTAACTAACTAACTAACTGTATCATTCCAGCACATTAAGATCACATTCAACCAATGACTGAAAGAAATGGGATAACTTGCAGAGATGCCAAATATCTCAATTTTTGGTGAAATATTATCTTTTATCCTTAGTTCTGCCATTATGAAAACCTGCATCAAATAGGTTACCGCTTTCTAATATTGCAGATTCGCTGCCCACAAAGCAGAGGGACAGTTATCTGTGAAAGTTCACTTTGTTCTAGTTTGATTGACAGGGTTTGTCCTTAGATAAGGATGTGGAAATTGGAATTGATTAATTAAATGCTACCATGGGTTATTAGTTTTATAAAGAGAATTAAGTAACTGATCATTTGGATCAAGATACCCTTGAGCGTGCATGAATTGTGATTGCTTAATTGAATAAAACAAATTGTAACTGTATACTGTCTGTGGGGGTATCCCTTGAAGTGCCTCTAGCCTTAAGTATTTCTTCAGAGCAATTTATTTATGCTTGAATGTGTTTCTTAACACAAGGTGTACAGTACATTGTCTACAGAGCAGGTTTTGTGCAACTTGTAAAAACCTTGTAAATGGCTTGTAAACACGATATCTTGAGATAGGGATGACCAGCACACTTCATATTTGGTATATAGATTTGTCATGTAGAGTGGAAGGACCCTATTGTCCTGGTGGAGGTCAAAGGTCATCTGGGGTTATGGGCAGTCAAACACTGAAAACCTTGTTAAGAAGATATCTCAAGGTAGGAAGCTTGGATAGGTTCCATACTTAATATGTGCACGCCTTATGGTAAGAAGAACCATGTTGGTGGAGGTCAAAGGTCATCTGGGGTTACCAGCAGTCAAAGTCCGAGAACCCTCTGAACAGGATTTCTCAATGTGGGAAGCCTGGGTAGATTTCATTTTTGGTACATGGATGAGGTCATTAGAGGTCGAAAAGCAAAATTTCCCAAGAATGTCCAAGAAAATCTCAACATTTTCTAGGGCAAGGAATCACTAAGCCTTTGGGCTTTTTGGTTCTGTAAATACAATACAGTAGACCTCCCCTTTTTTTCTTTGAAAGAAGAGCTAGATCTGTAAACTAATAAGGGAGTATTTTTGCAGTTTGGGGTGAGATTTCCTTTAAATGCATATAATATAGACAATGTTCCAAAAAAGTTTTATTCTTATTTTTTTTGGAATCTTATGATATTAATGACATGTGTTGAACTTATTTTTACGTTCCTCTCCTTTTTTGATTTTCTCTTATTTGTTTTACAGTATTATTGTCAAGCATGCCTGTGATATGAAGTGAGCATTTTGCCAATCTCAAGGGGTGTAGATAATCGAATTAAGGCTCGCGTGCACTGTTGCCCACCTTACAACAAAAGGCCTGTATATAGCCTTGTAGCACACTAAACAGTGGTAGATATATGTACAGTATGCATCTTGTAGTACTGCATTTTGAAACATTCAGAATGAATGACAAATGCAGTATAAATTTCATAATCCATGGTTTATTATCATACATGCAGTAACTGCATACCAGCATAAAACAGGGATTAATAATAGTGGAAAGTTGATTACTGATCAAGTGTTAATTTATATTGGTGTGTATCCTATAACTTCAATATGAAATATTCACCTACTCAGTATAAAGGATGTGCAATCCTGTACGACTACATATCAGTCTACTTCAAACTACTTCCGTGTTCCCTTTCACTGTGACGGGAGGGGGGGGGCTGTAATCCCATACTAAACCATATTTTAAAAAATAAAAAATGATTGCAAATATATGTAAGATTGACTATAAGGTGTAACACTATATTAGGCTGCAAGTCTGGTTAGAGCACCAGTTTTGAGAGAATATTGTGTACTGCAGGGTGTAAAGTTTTTGTATAAATCCACCCCAGCAGGTGTAAAGTATAACAGTCACTAACAAGCCACCACCCTCCCCACAGCAAATAGCTGACTGTCACTCTATGGAGTCAGCCTTATACATGCAAGGGCCTGATATCTTCTGTCATTTGTTGCTAAACCAAATTATACTTATGAAGAGTAAAACATGGTGTCATTGGCTTCTGTACATTTTGGAATTGTGTAATATTTACTGTGTCATACTTTGTTAGTACAGTATTAAAAATTCCTAAAAGGCACTGTATAGTACTGTACGTAAGCCTTAAAATTAATTACTAAACATGTTGTGCAGTTGTGTATAATTAACCCATGATCAGTTTCGCAAGACAAAAGGTTCTACAGTAACTCTCACCCCAGTCCTAACCCTTAACATCCTAACCACAGTCCTACCCTAGGCTAAACCTAAACCCTAATCCTATAATCTAATTCTACATACTGTACAACCCTAATCCTAACCATGAATTAAACCGTAAACTTATTTTTGGTCTAGCAACTCTTCTGTCTATTGAACCTTCAGTTTAGTGGGATTCTTTAATCTCCTGTAAAAAAACCATGACCAGTATCTGACCCAATTTACCAACAATGGAGGAATAGGTAGTACAGTATACTGTAGTATACCTTTGTGTAAGAAGCTTCACATAACTGTTGACATTACAAATTATTCTATGAATAACCATCCACCTACTACTGTACCAGCAATAAAGTTTTCCAAAGTACAGCTTACTGTGTCCTCTGAGAAGTGCACAATAGTCTCAGGATGGCAAGGCTAATAACACAATCTATTTTTGGAAAATTTTCAAGAGTAAGCCAGCGTATTATTAAGCATGGATTCATTTTATGCTATCTCTATTAACTGAAATAGTTGTTTTGCTTTGGCTTTGCCAGGATTGTTGAAGGGGATGTCATAAGTCTGTGTAAATTATTCTGGAATTTGACACTTTTCAAAGTGCTTGTGTCAAGCCTTTTAAAAGTCAAGGGTAGCATCATAGTTAGTGATGTGTGAAACATAAACGTGAAGTGTGAAATGTAAATTTGAAGAAAGGAAGTACTGTATGTTAACTGACACATATTTTGCCAACCCATAAGGTTGTATCAGTTTTCAAAAACAGTGAAGGTCGAAAAGTCATATTGAGACAAAAGTTGTCACAAAAGTCAAAATAATGATGGAAGGGGCTGCGGTATCACCTCAAACATAAACTTCCAGATCTTCATTCACAATTCATGGCTGCACTAGATGTATCACTTAATCAGGTGTTTAATTGGGTATATACTGTACTGTTGTACAGTATACAGTAACCTTTCCGTTATGCAATGGGTTACTGTACATTACGTAACCTGTACATCACATTTCCCTTGCACAAGTCATCCTTGGTTAGTCAAAGTAAAAGTATTGTTTAAATTCATGTCCATCAAAATGCAAGACCCATCAGTAGTGGTTATTAGAGAAAAACCAGGAGCTTCTTAATTAAGTGAACCAGGCCACAAAATTCGTTTTTGTAGTCTAAGACCAAACATGGCCTTCCTAACCATCAATTTTAAGTTTAATCGCAGGCCAAAACTCTCTCATCCAAGGCCAAAAAGAAATACACCTGAAATAAGAATATTGTGTCAAGATGCAGTTTGCCACGATGTAAAGTACAATAGTGTAGAAAAGGCAAATTAAAGCACTTACAATGTACAGATCCAATGCAGACAATCCTAAGTGTAAGCCTAACATTAGCACAGTACAGTTTTAAAGTTGTTCTACCATATAGTGCACGTACGTACGTACGTAAGTAGGAACGTACGTAAATTCAAGTAGCACAAGTATGATAGAAAACTGCGGCGAGAGCTGTATGTTACTTTGGGTCAATTTGATATTCTTCCACAATTTGTGTATTTCTATATCAGTGGATATGGTTTGTGTGGGTATCTGTTTTGATGGTGAGCTTTGGAAGCAGTGATTATCGCTAATAATCTGTGTAGCGTATACAGTGTTTGCCATTACACAGTAGACTGTAAAGGTTATTTGAGCAACGAAACCTTATTTAGCAAAAAAATACCCAAGCTAGATATGGCGGCTGCAGATTTGTAGACACGTATAGTATAGCACTAAGCAAAAATAGTAGTCTGTACAGATAAAGGATTGGTTTGTTTAGCATGCGAATATCAACAGCACAATTTTTAAAGTGGAAAAAATATTAATTCCCATGCTTTGCATTGTGTATGCTCATGTAAAAAGAGTGATGAAGGAAGTGAGCTCGGTATTTGCGTCTTAACTGTACATCGCTGCCCAAAAGTGGCCTTTGATAAGTTAAGGAAGACAGCTGTCGGAGGCCAAAACAAAATTTATGGCGGTCATGGCTGTTGTAAATTTTGTGGCCTGTGAACATATACCTCATGGAGTCATGGGTACCTTATTCCACATCACAAACTTGCATATGTTATGTAGCTCATGTTCATGATTTAAATGGAAATACTGCGTTTAAAATTGACCAACATGTGGCATTCAAAGAAAATACTGTACTTTATAACATTGTTAAACCATTCAGTCTCACCAATAAACTCTAGAAATAGTTTTATCTCAGCAAAATAGTATGCATTACAAAAGAAACAGATGTTGAATCATTTGAATTTTTGAAATTTGGGTGAGCAAATAACTTTTGTTTGACAAATAACCAAATTACTTCCTGTGAGAGCCTTATTTCTTAAAAAGAAAGCTACCATACTGCCTTATTTTGAATTGTCTATCATTCTGAATCTGTGAATATTGGATTGAAAAATATGACAATTCTCTGTAAAACAAACTCAATATTTCCCTTTAAGTGTAAAAACAGGAATTGTCTTGTAAAATGGACGGTCAGTATTAAATGAAACTCAATTAAATGAAACTCGATCTGGAAATTGCACAGCTACCATATTTTTGAAAACATGTTTAATGCTTTTAACATCAAATAGGAAGGTGTGATATTTACTTATCCGTAGACTTTTAAGAGTGTACAGTACATAGCATACATGTGAACACTCTTAAGGCCTATTCATAATGCTGTATATAGCTCTATAAAGCAACTGTATGAAAGTTGAACAACGTTCAACTCTGAGCTATAGGTATTGTACAGTATGTCTATGAAGAGCAAAGGGTGACCATACATTATGGTCCTTATACTGTAGCTGTATAGCCCATGAAAATTTGGAAATATGAAACAGTGTTCACAGGTGTTGTGGCTGTGCTAGACCCACATGTTAAATTTCAATCAGCTTCAAGATGAATCAATATTATGCAAATCCTACTTAATGTATAGCCAGCAGTTGTCAACCTCCACTGAATGTATCAATGTTGTCTACTGTATGAGGCACAGTGTGTACAGTAGGTAAACTCAAAATCACACTATTTCTGCATTTTCTTTGAATATAAATGTGGATGCGTCTTGTGCAGGCATTCATGTGTTCTCTACTCATTGAGCAAATGTTACATCAGGTGTCAATATAACTTTGTTGAATCAGGGAGTTGCAATACTGTATTCATGCACCTGTTTGCTGTGACTGCTGTAGCAAATGCTAGTACTTCAATTTCCTCTTGAGGAAGTGCTGAATAAGTGGCCCAAATTGAACTTAAATTGCAACAGAATACTGTAGGAAAGTTGCTATTCTTTACTGAATGCTGCACAGGACTCGTGCACTTTTATGAAGTAGATTTGTAAAGTATTGTGGGACCTTTGTTTCATGTCAAATGTTGTGAAAGCAAAGTAGGCCAGGTGCATGCTGGCCTTACAGTATTGATTACAGTACTGTACTACAGTTACTTTTTTGAGACCCCTCCACTCTCTGGCAAAGAGCCAAGGGGCAAAACAATGACATTGATGATGCATGATTGTTACAATGTTTAATTTCAGGGTTTCTCTTTCCATTTAAGCCACCTGGTGGAAGTGTTTTGATTACACATTAGGGCCTTGTACCAGGATAATGGCCTTAAGGAATAAATTGTGTTTGGTGTCTGCACAAAGGAGAAGCTAAAGACAGTTATGGGCGGTGCTAGAACTAACTATTGGAACTGTCTGGGATGAGACAGTTTCCCCTTTAAAGCCACCTCACATTAAAGATAAACATATGAGAAGTTTCGGCTCCCTTCACTGAAAAGCCTTGCCAGGACTGGTCTGTTGAGTATTGAGTTGGTTTCCCTCTCTATGTAGAGGAGATGATCCCTATTGGTTTGGTGGAGGTTGTAGGTCACCAGAAGTTGTACGTAAGAGGTCAAACTGCAGAAAAATTACTAAAAATCTTAAGAATGGAAATGTATGTATGAATTTCACACTGTACTTGGTATGTGGGTGGGTGCCCCACATTGAGTGAATGACCCCTATGGCTTTTGGTGGAGGTCAAAGGTCATTTGAGGTCACCAGACTTTAAAGTGTGAGTACCTTGTAAATGAGACAAAGAAGAAAAGCTTCAGTCATTCTCATACTATACTGTACATCTCTTGCATGTGCTAAATATAAACTATTACAGACTTGATCTCTGTTGTACATATTTGGTGGAGGTCAAAGGTGATGTGAGGTCATTGTGTGTCAAACTGTGGAAAACTTATAAACATGGTTTATCAACCATAAAACATGCTTGGATTCTGTATCTGCTGTAACATATGTATAATACCCAAAGTAATTGCAAGATGATGAGTTTTGCTCATGTTCATATGTCTGTTTCATCTAGGCCTATGGTGTGCCCATGAGTTTTTAAATTTCTCTACCTAAACTTTAGTTACTCTCAATGAAACTCTCAACTTAAAACCACGGATCTAAATTTCTGACTAAGAGGCAAGGAATCCCTAAAGCCGTTTGGCATTCCTGTTTGTGTCAAGAACTTTTTCACACATTGCATTGATAACCTCAGCTTTATTAGTACTTTCATACAGGGTAGCATTTTGTTTCCCACAACTGAACTAACTGTACAGTACTTGAAGAGCTGTGAACCTCATACTGAATTGATCAAGGTTACAGTGTCTTGTGACAAATATGTACAGGTATGTAAGTATTTGAAAATTTTAAAACTGGTATGGTCTATTGATTATATGGAGTTGTTGGCAAAAGAAGGAGTTCATTAACTGTAGAAATCAGTTAAAAATACAGCACTGGAGAAAAGTACATGCTGTTGTTCTCAGTGTACTTTATAACCCAAGGATGGGTTGCAAGGCAATGTTTGGAAGGTTGAGGGCTACCTAGGTGCAGTATTTGATGAAATTTCTTTGTCTAATACTCAAGTATAATATGCTACAAAATCTGGAAAACACAAAAGATACAGTATTTAAAGCCTCTTTTGATACACTGATTCTTGTGAAAACATTGCTACAGTGAGTGGCATTGTCAGACTTCCAGTTGAGCATTGGGGGTGGAGTGGAGATGGTGGGGTGGGGTGAGATAAGGGTTGGAGAGGGCAATGATTTAACTACACTGTAGAGGCATGAAGTAGGTTGGATTTATTGCAGTTTTGAATGGCAGAAAGTGAGGTTATTTGTCAGGTTACACAATAGTTATCAAAACAAGGTACAGTAATACTGCCAGTTGAGGAATTCCTTGGTTTGAACAGTGGTGTAGTTGCTACAGCATATTTAGACCATTTGCTGATAGCTGGATGTGTTGTCAAGTCCATTGGAGTAATTACCCTCGTTTTTGGTGTGACTAGTTGGCAGGTGGATATGTATGTGGGAAAGGTGATGTTGCATTGTGGAAAACAAGGATGTCACATGTATGAACCTGCAGACCTGTCAAATGAGGAAAACTTGTCAACCGAGGTATTGCTTGTTTAGACTGATAGTACAGTTGCTACACTTACTATGGCTAGTGTTTTCTAGTTCATTTGGAGTGTATTTACAGTACTCAGTTTAGACGATTAACTCCATTTCCACCATTTGCAAGAATATGTGATGTCAAATGTGTGGGATAATAGATTCTGGGGGTATAAATCCTTGGAAACTCAGTATTTTCAAAGAATAAGTGTAATATTTAGGGTTATCTATCATTTGATGGCATGTTACAGTATATGCAGTCAGCACGGTAATCCCACTAGACCTAATAGCTGGGCTAAAAAGCTATGTACGTACAGTAGGGTTAGTAGATTGGGATTGGGATTACAGTCAAAACTAGGGTTAATGTCAGTTGGCATGAACAACTTAGGTCTGTATAGTGATACTTAAGTCTAGAGGGCCCAGCTCCTGTCAGCAGGCAAAATGTTCACAACTAACCAAACAAATTTACTGGGAGGGAAAGATGGGAGTAAGGGTGAGATGACATACAGTACTTTAGTCCCTTAGGGAAGAACAGTTTGTGGTTGCAAACAGGAATATCAAACATATACCGTACTTTCACTAGGCTTGTGTCTTTTGCAGAAGGCAACAACATAGTTTTTTCTATAGAGATGGTAGGTGTTCCTTCACGGTACATTTTTACAGTACTGGCTATAAAACATGGAGACTGCTGGATTTGTGGAAAGTCATCACGGTGGCACTATTCATACCACAATGTTTGTTACATATATTGGTACAGTGGTACAGCCAGTGCTTCATCATACAGTAGTATGCGGTATATACATTGACAAACCTGTTGTCGTGAACTGTAGCCTGCTACCGTTACAGTAGCAGTGACAACTTCTTGACATTCCAGACACATCAGGGACTCTAACACAAAAGACTAAGCTTGTACAGTAATCAAACACCTTTTCCTTTTTCCATATTACGTTGACACGAGTTAATTAATTGCAGGTTTAATAGAATGTGTGAATTGTATATTAATTTTAGCACAGTGCTGTATGAGGGGAAATGAAAGTACTGTATATAGTTTACCACCGTCAAGTGTCAATATTGTGGGTTTCTTATAAATGAAAGTGCAGTGATTGCATAATTTTAGCATTTATCAATATTTATAGTTATTTTTTCCAAGTTTGCTATGATCACTTTAATCAGGGTGTCATCCATCTCCCCTGTGTTGATGAACAAAATTGTGTGAATGTCAATATAGTCTGTGGTTCTCTAAACTTTTGGTACTATTACAGTGATTGACTTTTGCAAGGATACTGTATTTTCTATCTGCTGTACTTTTTAGGAGGAACTGTACAGGTCATAAGGCCTGATAGGATTGAAACTTGGAAAGATACTTAACAAAAGTGAAAATTTCCTGAACAGGAAGGTTCCTACATGAATACTTCGTTCATGTCAGCATTGGATGTTGTACTGTACAGAATGCCAGGCATATTGTACTGCAGCAGCTTACTGTAGGCTTATCCTGTACATACAGTACTTGATGAGAGCAAAAAAGTTTGGCAAGGTAGTGTGTTGAACTACAGTGCATGCTGTATGGTATAGTTGATGTGAAAGTCACCTTCCTGCCTGTATGATGAGCATTTTTTGTTCTCTTGTAACAAAAATTACAGAAATAAATAATCAAAACACATGTGTCTTTGAAGAGTGAGTTAACCCTTGTAAACTTCGTTTTCTCTGTATTTTCCTTAATTTATGTTTTAAGTGGATATGTTTAACACATGACCTCATGTGTGATTCATAATATTGAACAGAGAGATTTACTATGTCACTTGACACTACCAAAATTGGTGGAGTTTAATATGTGACTTAAAGGGCAATTCTTCTCATCCCAGACAGTTGCAATTCTCCCAACTATGCAACTTGTAGCTCCTCCCATAACTG
>WURT03119206.1:0-11823 GCA_009936505.3 Holothuria glaberrima
TTCAACTACTTTTCTACCACAAACACATCACAAATTGAACACATCGCTTCATTAACATGGTCTAATCGGTCCCCCAACAAGTTTTTTCTAGGGTGTTAAATTCGTAGGGTAACCTCCTCCGCCGGGATTCCCCTTGAATTAGTGGTGTGCTACCTTTAGGGAGCTTTAGATTGAGACTATCTATCCACAAAAACCAAGATTAGCTGTCGCGTTTGATCTCCTCACCGGTTTGCTTAGAAACAGGGAAGGCATGCTAAGGTTAGCTTTGGCATTGCTGCTGCTGTTACTTTAATAGCACGAAAGCGTGGGGTATAGTCCGGGAAACCAACAGCGGTTTTGATTTCAGTTATTTAAAGAGGGCGCTATTAATCTCTAGACTGCCCTAGATGAAGTGCTCGATGTAAAAGTTTTCCACTAACTAAAATTTCACCTCATAAAACATTTTACTCAAGGTTTGTTCCAACAGAATAGCATGAGAACATATTTTTTCACATAAGATACTTAAAGCTGTGTGCAAATTTTTTTGCTGTTTAAGGCCAGGTTCTGAAAATGCCATAGAGTTACGTAACTTTTACACTCTACAAACGTTCTATTTCAAATTGCAATCAAACACATCCGGTCAACACCCGGGCATGAACAGAAAATTTGTCAAAAAATTGACTAGATTTAGCTGTAAAATGAACCAAGGTGGTTCATTGTTCACTTTCAATCAAATTTTGATTTGGGATCAAACCTAGTCAAATATTTCACAAGATTCCGTTTTGTGCCCCCATCGACTGGAGTGTTTTGAGAGCAAAGTAACAGGAAGATTAGTCAGAGCTCTCTAAATTCGAACACAGTGACGATGCTGAACTTGTAAAGATAATTGTAAATGCCAATTTCATAAAGATTAGACGTTAGCATAAAGGTTTCCGTACATATGTTATTACACTGGAACGGTCAGAAAGACAATTGGTAGCTTATCGAGGACGCTATTAAAGAATTATAGTGCATAAGCACCGTCGAGATTCACCTCTTTTTGACTAGTGCTCAAATACGGTAACGGGGCAGTGGTGTACTATAGTCTTCACCAATCCTGCCCCCTGCATGGGTCTCCATTCAGGTTCACATCCCAAGGACATGAGTATATCCCCAGTCTTTCGCCACTTTCTCAAAGACTGGGCGGGGTGGAGGATCCTTGCTCTTAACCACTGCTCGACAGCTAAACCGAGCAAAGCCTACATTTCCTGTGAATCGGAAAACTTCATGAGACAGACAAGAGATATCCAATTTTAATTTACCAACTTAAACCCCACAGCAAAACTGCGAACGATTAAAGTAAATATTAAGTCAAAATTTTCAAAAATGTTCGTTACAAAGCTAGAAAATTAATGCACACGATGCCAACTCCCATCTTTACAGGACTGTCCTGATCTAGCAAATGTTAAACCTGTTTCACTCAATTTAAAATGGTAGATTGTGTAATAATTTGTGATTTCATTCTTGTACTTTTCAAATTCTTGTCTTTGTTTTCTTGCTTTTTTCGAAAGCCTTGTGCCAAAATGTAATCACTGTCCAGAAGTACTGATATGCAGTGACTTGACTAAAACCTTCTCTGTACTACATACTATGCCAGCAAACAGTAAACAGTAAATTTTGAGAAGTCAAATAAACAATTAAATGTCAAAAGGAAACAAAAACAGGTAGCGTGAGTTGTACAAGGGGATATTACCAGTTATTGTGCAATCGAATATTTCAAATTAAGTGAATAAATTTCAACATTTTTTTATCTCAGCAAGAGCTAGCTATGATAATGTGAGTGGGATGAATGAGATTCATTTCCAAACCTCTACAAATATACAGGCCTATTAATTTTAGACTTTAGGTACACTTAAAGCTAAACAAGCAAATTTTAGTCCCTAGAAAATTTCTAGTATTCAAGAGAGCACACTCAACTTACCAACTCCACCCACTACATTCCACAACCTGTGTGTGCTGTATCGTTTCATGGTGCGCAAAACGTAACGAATTTACCACGAATGAAACCACAGCTTCATATTAATCGTACTAAAATCTATTTCTAAGCACGTATACCTTGTTCGTTAGGTGGTTTGGTTACTTACATTGAGGTCATTTTATGCGTGAGTCAAACGTATTTGAGTAAATTTACATTAACTTACTTAAACTGGTTTTAGGAAGAGCAATTGATTTATAACAAAACATTATGCTATTCGAATATGCTGTATGCATATGACGTCACGGGACTCTCTGAATCGATGTGCGCCCTCTACTAAGGTTAGCACATAACTAACAAAAGTATACGTTACAGTAATTGTTTGTCCTCTAACATAACGTCTGGTTAGCTATCAAGTAATGGTGACGGCAATGCATAGGGTCTATAAACACCTACTCTATTCAACAAATTTGTCCCTGCAAGCAAGTTTTCTTAGGCTTGGCAAATTGCCCAGACACTTGTATCAAGGGTTCGCATATGTATAACACTGCGTAGCAGTCCTATGTGCCCCCTTTGCCGCTTTAAATAAGAGGACTGGGCCTACTACACAAAGTTACCGACAGACCTTGTCTCAGCCTGAATGGCAGGAGCTAAGTAGTGACGTCACTACTAGCAAAGGTGCGTACTTCCCACTGGTATGCCCCTCATCAGTGTCATGATATCGACCAGTCTGACGCACACCGAGGTACACTATCGATACCTTATAATAGCCTCTATTCAATTGGGCAGTGCGTTGGCAACCCATTCGGAATACAAAGATTCAGAGTAAAATTGGTAACAAAGAAAATCTTTAAGAATCAATGCCAGAAGTCCACTGTTTTATGCCGGTCTCACAACAAGAAAACACAGAGCGTGATACCATCTAGTACTTTGTATTAAAATGGCCTAGCAAACTCCAAGTCTCAAACATAGATCACTGATTTGTTTAAGGCGAGTGTACGGATTGATACCATATGCAGTCTTTTGTATTTTGCCTCACTGGTAAGTTATAATCTACTTCGTTTGTGTTTAGATCTAACATTGGTATCACTGTTGGCGAAAGATGATGGATGCAAAACAAACGCATCCTACTGAATTATTTCTATACAGTCTGACATCATACTGTTCTAAAAATATTCTGAGGAGACCCTATTTGTTTCCCTTGAATTAGTACTGGTAAAAATATTTATGTCACCTCTCGCGTGGTTTGCTCCATGTTTATATTTTCTTGAGGCATTAATAAAGGTTCGCAGCTTTAATGTGCAAATAAACTTGTTACGAGTAATCTTATGCATTTGTTAGCAGGTTAGGGGGCTTATCCTGTCCCCTATCGCTTATCTTGGTAAATTTGTAATTTGGCCTTTTTTGGCTATTTAAATTTCATCTAGATTGCTTCATGCCTTTAAAGATTTTACCAAGAAAACTCTCATGAAGCAACCTTTTGACTAATTTCAGTTAGGCTTGTATTCATTCCGCTATTGTATTAAGTATAAATGTTAGGATAACACCGGCGAAATTTTCTCTCCGGGTAACAGTATTGATGAAACTATTAAGAAGGGTTAAAGGGCAACAGCTTTCATACCCCGAGGAGTGGACCCTGTTTCCTCAGCTCCTCAGCTTCCCAAACCAGTATGACTGAACAAGGAAGTGTCGTACAGTCTGCTACGTAGGAAAGAGCTTTTACTGACGTGACGGATTTATTTTTCAGCTTCCCCAAATTTCAATTTTCGTCGTTTAAAAAAAATGAAATACGCTATGGCTGAAAGGGGGAAATGGGTGGGGAAGGGGGCCTGTCAACCCTCAGTCCCCTGCTCAGCCACTGTATGAAGCATTTTAATACACTGACCACCACTATCACTAGAGCTGTAGGCACAGGTATTTTTACGCATTAAAAACTAAATGGTGGTAACATTTAACGGCACATGAACCGTGATGATGTCACACGAAAACCACAATACTCCACAATACCAAAAAACCACAATACAATGGTGCTGATAATTAAATTTCATAATGGAACATTACGGTAAAGTTGTCGGACTTAATACAACAACTGCTACTTTTAAAATACCGATATATATATATATATATATCAGTATATAACATAAACAAGAAGAGAGATATGAAACATGTCATTGTTGACAAAAAAAAATACAGAAATATACATGCGGATTTACACACGGATTCCACTTTTAGTATATATTTGTGGATTAAGGAATTGATCATGGTGCTAGAAATGGTTACATCCGTTCCACAGGTAAATTTAGGTCCTATGGGTAATGCATATGCTTGCGAGACTGCTATTAAGGGGGATGCAAACTTTGTCTGAAACTTAATGCATTTTTGCGCAATAATAGCATAATTTGTTTTCCCTAAAGTAGTCAATTTTACTGTCCGATCAGCCTTCAACCCCCACTCCCCTCCGTCTCACGTATACAATGGTGAAATAACAGAAATATTATTAAGTGAATTATGTTTCATAAAACTTATTAAAACATTTTAGTTATTTTATCTCATCTCTACGGTTTAACTATTAAAACATTTACATGACATAATTATAAAACAAAGTGCACCAAAACATTGTACTTTGAATCTACGTTTTTGATGCTCTGAATGTCGAAAAGGTCATGCTGCTGTTTGAATACATCTTTGTGGCTTATTATCTTCCAGTAAAGCTGGGTTTTTTTGTGAGGCTCCAAAGTTACGTAGATAAATTCGCAGAGTGTTCCTATCTGATACCGAGAAATTTTGCAATCCTGCTTATGAATTAAGTATAAGGTATAGACCTTTGGGACCATATGGATTGTGAGCAAATTTTTTTGCCTAATTCCCTGACGCTTTTAAGAATAATTTTTGCTCGAATTTTCTACAGATTCTGCCAGAACTTTTGTGTTGTCCAAAATTGGGGGACAACTCCCTCCCCCAACCCCTGTCTCATTCGGCTATTGTATGAGGTCCATTCTTGTCAGCAAACTACTGTAACACAGAACTGTACAGTATACTGTTTTTAAAACTGTTAAATTCATTGAGAATAAATCCTTGCATTACCTCTTTTGTAATAGTTATGTTCAAAAACATCTTCAGAGGTGTTTGTTCAGCAAGTAAGAGGAGATATACAAGTTCCTTATTTTTCAAAGTAATTTTGGGGCGACCATGAACTGCCTATTGCCTTTTTGTAAGTTAACAGTTTATTTTCTGCATGGATACAATCATAAATAACACACTCCTATATCCGAAAACGATTTAAATCAGTTAATCACGTTTAACGCGAATTAAATCTTTCTCACGCAGGGAACAGTTTGCCGAAATCATTAGGCAAAATACACAACGAATGTCTACAACAAGCAATCGAAGTCCTTTCTGCGTGCTCAGAATAACTACGTAATCAGGTTTGATATCAACTGCTCACTGACACTCTGGAAAGGAAACATGTCTCCTATCTACAGTAACTGCGTGGCGTAACAGCTTCCGAAAGGCAGCCATTTACCATGGTTTGTTGTAAGACCATAGCATCACATTGGGATTAAGGATCCCTAGTAGCCAGTTTGTTTTATCCTTCATCATGGCCAGTGGTCAATTTCGCTTGGATCTAAAGCGGGATGATCCAAGAACATTAATGATTAAAATAGACCGACGGTCAACCTTTGGTGGTCGTGAGCGACACCACGCCTATCGCTTGGAAGCCGAAAGGGAAATTCGTCATATTAATTATGCAAAACAACTAAGTGAAGCCTCTTTTAACAGAAGCCATAAGGAGATGGCCCGTAGGATGGAATTTCTTCAAGGGGTTTTGGAAAGTAATCGGGAAAGACGGAAGATAATTGAGACAGATTTGATTGAGAGAGGAGAACTACAACCAAAACGGAAGAAAAAGAAGAAGAGCATTGAACTTCCTAAGAGACAACCCAAGCCAGAATTGCACAGTGCATCTGTGGTAGGATCTGTTCGCAGAAACCAAATGGAGTACGTAGGGAGTAAAAAGCAAAGTGATTACTTGATGAGGTCATTAAATGACCTCACTGCTTCCGAAAAACGACATTTCAATAGAGAAAAGCAGCTCTCAAAGTTAGAGGAAGAAAAACTGAATGCAGAGAAGAATGAAAACTTGAACGAAATATCGAATGACAACAGTTTGAGTGAGAAAGACAACGGAAAAACACGAACTGAGACTGATCGAAACGATCACGTCGAAAGTAAAACGTCTGTGCCGACACGGACATTAGTTTTACCGGAACTGACAGAGGAAGAAAAACGAAAGGCGCCCGTTCCAAGGAGACCAGGTTTACAAAGAACAGTTTCATTGAGCAATATGATTGCAAATGGTGAAATATCAAACTTGCAAGAAAAAGCCGCTTTTCAGTCTGTTGGCGGTGAAAAACCAGGAATGGCTAGAAGCTTTTACTTAAATACCAGTAGGCCACATTTTAAGGCTAAGCCAACCTTGCCAAAATTTAAGCTCCCTCCTTTAATAAAACCAAAAGTTCCACCTTTGCCAGAAGAGTTGGAGGAAGCTGAAAATACTAAAAAGTCTCGATTTTCGGTTACCTTACCTCCGCAGCTTTTGCCAGTTGAATATCAGAAAGATCAAGTAACTGAAAATCCGTTCATGACGCCAGATTTCAAACCAGAAATCATTAGAACTCGCGAATTACTGGACAATTCCAAAAAAGACGAAATGTATGTTTGGCTTGGATTTGACACTGCCGAGGAATTCGAACAGTTAATGGCAGAAGCGAGAAAACATAGGTCTAAGAAAAAGAAGAAGAAACCTGTTAGTAAAGCAGGTAGCAATGCTGGTAGTGCGGCCAACGACGCTAGCGATGACGATAGTAGTCAATCCGGGGATTCACTTTTAGCGGAAAAACTACAGGAAATTCTTACCGTTGAGAAAAGCGGAGATTTTGATCAGACTGATCCGGTAGAAACAAAAATAGCCTCTATGAGCAGAAGGTCGTCCAAATTTGCTCTAGTAGCACCTATATCAGCTTTAGGGGAGGGACAAGACATAAGGAAGCTATCTCTAAAGAAGTTTGTTTCTGCTGCAAGAAAAGTTCTAGCAGTTAATGCTTTCAAAGAAAGTACTGTTACAAAAGAATCTGGTAAACTTTCAGAAGGAAATGTGAAATAAGCTAGCACTTTTTGCATTCTTCACAATTATGTACCACTTGTATACCACACTTCGGCTAGATATCAAGAAGGAACGCGACTCTCTGTGATTAAAAAGAGACAAACACTTAGCAGGTATTTTTTGTAAGTATTGTATAGCATGACTTTTAGAATTACGGCGACTCTTGTGACAAGCTATGCAATTATTGTATACGCTCAATCAGTGTGTTGGTTCAATTTGTAAAGTACTCTATATCGAACGAGTATGCGCTCATTCCGTCCAAATTACATAGCCGGTTTTGGTAATACATCTTATCGTCTTCAGTTACCCAAGTCAATTCTGCAAACACATGTTCAGTATGAAAGGTGAAGAAACTTAGCCTTGTTCCTATTCGTGTATGGCACAATAAGCAGATAAGAGGATTATCGACTGATGCCCTGCATGGATACCTATTTAAGGTTCTAATCGAAGAACCATGGCGTCCACTCTCAAGAACTATATTTTGGTGTAAAGAATCATCATATGAAAGGATTTCAATCAATGTAAATATTAAGATTGGCCAAGAAGAAGGTTGACCCTAATCATAATCCCCTTGGGCACATACATGACCCTGTATCTGCGTAGGAAGCCTTTGACTAGAAAGCATGCGTGCACTCCATTGCAGTTTAATTCCATCGGAGACTGCCACGAAGGTAATTGCGACGCCGTTGTGCTTTTAACTGAAATATTAATTTGTTTATTTTGTTAGTCGGGCAATCATAGGCCTAGGAAGCTGTTTTCAGCTGGGGCTAAACGTTTCAAATGGCTGTCCTGGCCGGGTCTAAGGGAGAGTGGTGCCCTCTATCCATTTGAAAGAACATCTGTATATTTAAGTCTGCCTGAGATGCAATTTCATGCTACATTTTTGTGCATTTTTAGGTACATTTTCTAAAAGAATTTGATATTGTTCGGTAAAAGTTCGACAATTTCACATACAGTAGTGGACAAATTATTTCGACCTGGAAAAAGGATTGGGGTGAGAAGGAAGCATACTTCAGTCCCCCACATTTTGACGGGGAGGGGAGGGGAGGGATTCAGTCAGCACCACCCTATCCCCCTTCCTACGCCTATTGGGCCAATAAATTTTATCCTCATCAAGATTGTTAATGATACAAAGAAGGGTTTAGTTACTGTATTCTCAAATGGGTTTAAGAGAATCTTCTTTTAGGGAGTGTAAACCTATCTTGGTATACTGATCCACGAAATATAATTAACGTTCAGTTGAAACTGACAAACATTTACATTAATTAGCTTATAAAAAATAACACAGAGTCAATGAAAAGTTCATGTACCCTAATGTATTCGCCCTTTCTCAAATAACTGGAAATGATATAATGCAGTAAGTGAATATTAGTGCAGTAAAATAGACATTTCTCGGTATTTTCGTCTGACATCAAAACATCAAGAATCTGATCGATATCAGCTACTCTTCCTGAGCCTAAAATCAATAAGGCTTATATGATGGATGGCCTATGTAGTAGCCTGCAAGGCGGGCGGTCTCTCTATATGATACAGGTACACCTCTCCTTGTAGAATTACAAACATAATGGTATCAGCAGACAACTCTGCTGGAAACATTGGTTATAAAAGATGGAGGGCTTAGAGTCGGTACATTTAAACATCAGAAATACAGGAATGTTGTTCACACATATCACGTGCATTAATGTATACATTACATACAATGAAAATAGACGCACTTTTCTTTCGGTTCAGTCAGTTCAAAAAATCTGACCTTATTTTTTAAGCTTTCTTATACAAGTTTTTTATTTTCATATTACAGAGTATTGAGAGAAGCACAATTGTTTATTGTCCAAATACTCTCTACAAAGACATTTATGTGAAACGTGCAAATTATATTTATTGGACTACAAACATTTAGTATATACTACGTTTCAGATTTATGCTGTACATTTTTAAAGCTTATTTATTGAGACATGTTGTTTCATGATCACCAGTTGTCCATATACTAACATTAAATTTACGGCACTTGAAGTTTCATGGCATTGATAAAGATAGTCGTCTGTTTGTCTTCCGTTTCCAAAGTAATGTATTCATACTTTTCCCCCAAGTCATCTGCCTAATAGTAGGCCTAATATTCATCGGAAACGTGTATCATCTCGAATTAATTAGATAAGATAATCTGGAGGAGCGCCATCACAAGCAATCCCAGTAGAGATAATGCTACTGGTTTCTCTGCAGCCGATGGTTCTTCGATCTGAAAACCTGGTTCACTGTTAACATTAGTATACAAGTACGGGAACTCCTGAAAGAAAAAGAAGAAAAAACGAATAGATGTAT
This sequence comes from Holothuria glaberrima, assembly GCA_009936505.3. Taxonomy (NCBI): domain Eukaryota; kingdom Metazoa; phylum Echinodermata; class Holothuroidea; order Aspidochirotida; family Holothuriidae; genus Holothuria; species Holothuria glaberrima. The sequence continues at coordinate 9,414 of WURT03119206.1, forward strand.
TGTACTTGAAAGAAAAATAAATAAGTGTTGTTTCCTTTAAATTTGAAAATGATTTTATATTTTCCAAGCTTGCATAAAGCTTAGCCTTTGAAATACGACGTCGTAACTATTCGAAAATTGCTTTTCCGTCCAGATTATTTTGTAAAAATGCTAACAGGTGACACTGGGAAGTTTGGCGTTACGTCACGTAGAGCAAGACATAGGACGTATACAGTGCATTTTCAACATGACCTACGAAGTTGGGCCTAGACATGATCTCCTCTTACTTCAGGCGTACACTGTTTGATTAACCAGACCTTGTTAATAAATAAACCAATCCCCCATTCCCTCCCTCCAAACCATCAAAAAACCGGGACGAGGGCCTTAGGATGTAATTTTTTCATTGTCTATTGTGAGCAGATTTTCTCCATGTTTTCCAGATTTGGACGAAATCAATTTCAAGATATTTATAACTTGGATTTGGTAGGGCTGGTAATGAGGGGAAAGTTACAGAACAGTCCTCCTTCAACCTGCATCAGAGAAATTGGTGAAGGGAAAGACTGTTATCTATAGCAGCTTTGGAAATAATCAAGACAAACATCTTTAGTATTGCGATGGATATTTTGTCTTACACTCAACATTTACTGCTCATGCTGAACTTTATTTGTCCGCCTGGCGGAAGTGTATTACTCCTGCACCCCAGTATACTGGTAACACTGGTACGGTAACATCTGCAGTTGGATTACGTACGTCAAAAGAGGCGTTCATGTTTGACCCCAGCTAGGAAGGGAAGAACTTGATATAATAGGGTATGATACATGTACTGTTAGGTCACAAGTGTGGCTATGAGACCCAGTTTACACCCTGTTAGATTACGACACCTTGGACAAAGTTTTGAGGGACAGTAAGGTCCATGTTGCTCAAATAGTGTGATCACTTCGTTATGTGTATGTGGTAGGAAAGGAATTGAAGTACTCATCATAAAAATAAAGAAAATTGCAGGTATTTAAGGAACCTTTTTACAATATATCCATGACATTTTGAATGAAATAAAAAAAAACAGAAAAACAATGTATACGAAAATGAATACGGTAACCTCGATTCAAGCCGGTGCTAAAGAACTCTTTAAAGGAAATATAGCAGTCGCCCTAAACGTATATTGAAACACCAGCTAGTTGTTACAAATAGCCTCGAATTTTCTGCACAAAGTTTCTTTAATGATGTTTGAGAACATATATGTTGCATATTCATGGTAATCTAACGAATTACCATGCAGGAAATATACAGTTCAGTGAGAAAAAATAGTGTTACATAATCCAAAAGAGTCATTCATGAATAAGGATATCAGGGTACACTAATTCAAATTGGAATGACTGCATTTTCCCTTTAAGCCTCATGAAGAATAAAAAGCTTACCGAAGTTGGGCACAAGAGAGGTTCACTACCAACAAAACTGTCAGTTTTCTCTCCAACTCTCTCCAGCTGTGAAAAGGAAAGATGACATTGCAAATCTTGAATGAAGGAGAAAAGTAGTTAATTCACGAAGATAGTCGTTGTTGCATAATAATGTTATAATCTTTTATCGAAGCACAAGACCATAATGAAACACATTTTTAGGTGTAGCACAGGGTGTAACATATAATATATTTATGAGAATGATAATTTTTCAAAAGTTTTAAAGGAAATTTGAAATGTAATTTTACAGCAAATTAGAATATCATTTCCTAACATTGAAATTTATATAAGCCGATTAGGTAATTTGAAAACGTTGAACCAGACTCTGCCCGTTTCAAATTTGCACTACGTCCAGCACTTGTAATTATTACAAATGGAAAGTTTCAAAAGGTTGGTACCATGTTATTCCACAGAGTTGCACCAAATCCTGAATGACCTTTATGACTGAAGTGGAAACAATCAGGAGAAAAGTAAGAATAATCCGGAGTGCCATCCTGTTAAATAAAAAAAAATAATTTAAAGAGTATTATTCAGTATGAAAGTTCCCTGGTAAATTTGTCATTTTATGCCATATGATATACCGTACTGTTTAAACAGCTGACTGTCCATTATAATATCAGTCTTCATCGTTGTCATTGCCTTCACCATCCCTGCCACATCATCACCTTCACCAACACCATAGACATAATCTTAATAGTCAAATCGTCATATCGTCACCCTCGTTTTTATCTTAAACGTTATTGCTATCACCATCATCGACCCATTTTCGTTATCTCCATTGACATCGTCATCACCGTTTCAACCACCACCTTACTAACATTGTCGTCTCCATCGTTTTCGTCATGCCTCCAACCGGCATTGCACTCATCGCTACCACCACTACGCTCACCATTTCTACCGTCATCATCATCATCATCATCACCATCACCATCACCATCACCATCACCATCACCATCACCATCACCATCACCATCACC
>WURT03119217.1:0-10164 GCA_009936505.3 Holothuria glaberrima
GTCGGTGCAGTATGCGCTAGTTTTTCACTTACTAAACTCATTAAGTCGGAGGCGTTCGAGTTTCCTGTAAACTTAAGAGTACGTATATTTTGTATTCCGATGATTGCGAAAGAAGTTCGATTTTCCGACTCCTTCTGTAGATGCAGTTCCTCGAAACATTACCACATGGTCTTTAAAAGTATTTTTCCGCGCGCTTCGCGCGCATCTTGCACGTCCGCTATTTGTCCAATTATTAATTCAAGAAGGACAGAACGTGCCTTAAATTATTGCGAAGTCCCGAGTGGCAGCTTTTGTAATCCGAGTTCCCAACCCTCAAACCTGCTGCGTCATAAATAAATCGAATGGCCGTTAGTCGATTATGGTTATTATGCAACCTGATGCCGATTTTTTAGTACTTTAATTCATAAATTATTGAACGCCCATTTTATTTCAAGGGTAGCATATGTATAGGGTTACCATCCGTCCCGATTAATCGGGATTGTCCCGTTTTTTGAAAACTGAGCGTCCCGGCCGGTAAGACAAATCGTTCCGATTTTCTCGAAAACGAAAATAGCTGTTATATTCTTTATCATATTTTTGTGTGCACTGTAAAAATCCTCATGTTTGATCACTGTTTTTAGCCCGGAAGACAAGGCTATAGCCCGAACTTCCGACCTGCACATATTAGACAAACAAAACTTGTGAAATCAGCTTAAATATTGCACCAATTGGCTTCTCGGCAGATACCAAAATCTAAATCTACCGGTCGGCGCCGGTCTTGCCCGACCAGGACGCAGAATTGCCGACCGACACAATCTGCTAAAGTAACTTTTCCGGTCGAGGTATCTACCGTAAAGAAACTATTTCTTGGTCATAATTCGAGATGGGGAAATCCAGTTCATAAATTAGTAGGGCTGTTAATTTCCGTTTAATTTTTCGTAGATTTTTTTTTTTTTGTGATTAATTGAGAAATTCAGACGTGAGATCCCTATTTTAAGGTTTCGTAGGTACAGCTTAAACCACTCGGGAAGTGCCATTTTCGGCCGTCTGGGGGTTTGTAAATTCCAAAAATTTTCTTGTACGCTCCGCGCCAACCGATGGTAAAGCTCCGCTTAGATAGTCCTGCCGGCACTCAAACTACCGTCCTCCTCCTGATCAGTCTTAAAAAGTTATGTCCTACTTTCAGCTTAGAGAAATATGGTAACCCAACATATACAGCACCAGATGGCATGTAAGGACACCTAATTTTTCAAAAAATTCTCAAAGGGGAGAGGGAACCCTCCCCTTAGATCCCCCTCCTCCAGGCCGGCGATCAAAGAACATACTGCGTCCCCTTCCCCCGTGAGAGAAATCCTTGCTACGCCACTGCTTATGAGTTAAACTATCTTGTCACAGGCGTTGAGGCATTTTTTGTTGGGAATGTAGCCCGTTTTGTCGGGAAAAATGTCCAGCACCCCCACCCCCATCGATCCTCAGGGACGTCCCTTCCGAGGATAGAGGTTATGAAAGAAAATTATCACTGCATAGATGTAGCTTTGTAGCTTGTAATAGTAATTGCGGTGGTTCCTTTCAGTCACAAGTCTACAAGTCGTACAATCCCTGCCTACCAAACACTGTAAAGCTTTGTCCTCTCGTGACTTTGATAGAACCATTTAAATCGGTTTTTGTGCTATCTCCGTCATTCCTAAGTTCACCTTACAATCGTCTTACCTTTTCCTTATTTTCATAGCTAACTCCTCCTCAGGTCTACTTTAAAAGGTTTTTTTTTTTTTTTTTTTTTTTTTTTCTGGGCCACTGGAGCCATTATGGGTAAAATTTTGATTTTACTTGAAATTTCTAATTTTAAGAGTAAACTTTTACCCATTCTGGCCCATTACGGTGGTCGAGTTCATCGACGCCATTCTTTCTCTGATATTATCATTTATCTGGATGGATTCAGTTATCAACTTCGAACATTCATTAAATGATTAATGTTCTGTACAAGAAAAAAAAACTACAAATATCAGCTTCCTCAACCTCTCACGAGATCCTGTTTAGTTCCCCCTCGATCTATCTTTTAAGATGGGCTCTGGCTCAGAAACCCGAAATCGAATTTTGTTTGACAATTATTTGCAATCAAGATCAATTTAGATGTCGCTTCCCTCGTAACGTGTGAGTGGCACGTCTCCATTAACCTGGAATAGCTTTCTTGATAGAAACACACAGAAACACGAAGAAACAGCGACGGTCTTGACCAATCTCTCTCGTCTGCGCTTCAGACACACTGCCCGACTTGATTATTACACCTCGTGCATTCGTCGCTACCTATTTGATCGGCGACGGATATGGATATCTAGAGTCGAAGATTTTATCTAAAAATATTCTTGGAAATAAAGATCTCTTTGAGGAAATTTATAACTCCTGTTGGGTAAGTTTATTCCTTCTCTTCAATAATTTGTATTTAATCATTTAAAAATTGTGTGTGGTTATTTCTCCAGGGCGACAGTGTGTACGAGACTACGATTTTTCATATAATATAGAGAAAATATGTACAACTAATTGAGTAAGAAGGTTGTACAGGAAGCATTGTGGGCATAAAAGGCCTTCATTTCGGTACATCAAGGACTTGCCTATTATTACTTTGCTACCTTTGAGATGATTAGAATGATGAATTTGACGTTACGAGCATTTTTCATTACTATTATGCTTCATGTGGAGTACTGGAGTTGAGTTTAACTTGAATGTAATTTTCGTATGAGAAAACACGTAGTGTAAGTAGGTGTGTTAAAGCAGAATGTTTGGTTGATCTGTAGTCTTGGAGCAGTGCGGGGCATGGGAATTCGGTTAGAGGGGCGAGAAAGGCCTGTAGGGGCGCTTTGAAGTCGGTAGATACCCTGTGCCGCAATACGGTAAAACCTAAAAGGACACCGACAGGTGTTTTGAGTCCGCCAGAAGGTGGGGGCGACTACCCCTGACTATATGGATACCCCGCCACTGCCTTGGAGTAAGATTACCTCACTCTTAGTATCTCACAGGCTATGACAAAAGAAGGGGAAAACTGTGGGAGGTTTTTTTTTAATCAAGATGTGACTGACACACATTATAGACTGCAGTTGGTAAGTAAGTTAAGGATTAAGAAACTTGACACAAGCTTCAGTATAGAAAACACTATCCACCTATTATCTCTCATTCACCCCCTTTCTTACCCATTTACTACCCCTTTTCATCCCTCTCACTGTCATTTCTACCTACCCTCTTTTTCTGCTCTTTATATTGGACGATTTTAATGACCAAACGATTTTCCTAACGATCGTAGCATAAGAACTTAGACGAGTTTGCCAGGAGATTTGAAAATGAAAAGAAATCCAACCTGTTGTCAGATTCTAAGAGCCTTGCAACTGTGCTTTTGAAAGAAAATTCCAACCTTTTCGCTAGGGTTAAATGAGAAAATGGCACGGGGTTAAACCTTACCTGAATGAGAGCCTGGACCCTTAAATAGGGAGGGACCCTCCTGAAAGGGACCCCGCAAGGATCAGGTAGAAGGTCCTTTTTTTCTCTCTTTTCAAACTAGTGGGTTACAAAAACGAATTCTTTGCAAAAATGTACCTTCCACATCGACTGACAAATTTGCTACCAACATAACCAAGTCATGACAACATATTAAATTGAATTGTGATTCCCATTTTGGATAAGAGCAAAATTTCAAATGGATTATAAAATTATGTTTAAATTTGGATTAATGAACAAAACAAAATATTAAATGGGTAAATTTGGCGGAGAAGTTGTTACGATCATCAGGAAAATTGCTTTTTCTTTCCCCATGATCTATCATAATTTATGTATATAAACAAACACCATATAGTTACACATGGGCGGTCATGTTTAGCCTACACTTTTCAGAGCCACAGATGTTAGGCAGATTAAAAGCAGCAGTGGGCCTAAATTTTTAAAATTAAGAGACAATGGCAGGTTCTAACGTTATAATATCTAAACGAGAGAGGATATATTGGAAGGCGAAACTGGGACCAGAACTTACTGCGTTTATGCAGTCAACTAAAGAAAGTGTTACACAGAGCGGGATATTTTACAGAGGAGGTTTGGCGCCATCATTTCAAGAAGGGGAGGGGTGGGGTAAGCAAAAATTCTGCGGCAAAATGTTGGTCAGGCTTTACTCCTGTTGGCTATATAATCCTTGTGAACAGAAATGGATTTAGGAAAAATGAGAGCAAAGGCATTGACGAGTAGCGAAAACCAAAGAGGGGGAGAATGGGGGAACGGGGGAGAATGGGGGAACGGGGGAGAATGGGGGAACGGGGGAGAATGGGGGAACGGGGAGAATGAGGGGAAACAAAAGGTGCAAAATGTTAGTCAGCTTTACTCCTGTTTGCTATATAATCCTTGTGAACATAAATGGAATTAGGAAAAGTGAGAGCAAAGACATTGACGAGTGTCGAAAACCAAAGAGGGGGAGAATGGGGGAACAGGGGGAGAATGGGGGAACAGGGGAGAACGGGGGAACAGGGGAGAATGGGGGGGAGTAAAAGGTGCAAAATGTTAGTCAGCTTAACTCCTGATATAGTCTATTTAATCGTTGTGTACATGAATGAATGTGGGAAAAGTGGGAGCTAAGGCACTGACGAGTGGCAAAAACCCCAGCCCCCTCCCAATATCGGCGCCGATAATGGGAGATGTTTGGCCTGAAAATTTTACCTGATTGGCAAAACATCACGACATCGTTTTTACCCTAAAAAAGTGACAGTGACCTGATATTGATATTTTATACGTGAGAGGGGCTGTTGTTCCAGAGTCTCACTTCACATGCCTATGGGTCATGGATGGCTGTCGATCTGGTTGTGTTTGGACACTTTTTAAGGTGTCGATCTAAAGTTGTCGTCGCAGGTGTATTCAGCTACAAGTGCACAAATTATTTAGAAGGTAAGTGAACTCATTAAGTTCGTATATTTGCATTGGTAACTTAGCGAAAAGATCATTCTAGCTGCACGTTTATACGGGAGCTATTTGAGTATAGACCGATAATTCAAATGGGGAAACTTTTTCCAGCGGTTTGTAGCTTAGGCTAGCAGTTTGTTGTATGTGAAGTTGTCGGTTTTTCCACTGGTTCAAATCATTAGTCATGTAAGTAGAAAACATCATCCATTTACTCTTAGTTAAAGAAACCGATGTGAGGTCACGTGAAGTTATCGAAAAATAACAACGCAAATTTACTCAATTGAGGGATTAGTCGTGTAATTTTTCATCCGTCTTTTGCTCCGTAAAAACTAAATCAGGAAATATAACTGAAAAAAGATATCGTAATAAAATGTAAAGAGTTGATGCTTCTCTGCCACCTCTTCTCCCTCCTTGACTGGAAGAGGTTTAAGAGCCTCTCTGCTACCCTCCCTCTCCTAGAATAACAGAGGTGTAAGAGTCGTAATGCATTAAACTTGAAAGTACTATTAACAGCCATCACACTTTGAGAAAATAACATTTTACGAATATTTTTTGGCGTCGGAAAAGTTGTTACTTTTATTTGCTTCTTCTCTTTAATTTGGGAATATCATTTACGTTTAGTTAGAAAAGTTGTAACTGCCATCAGCAAAATCCCAACCATACCCTCCCCGTTTGCAGGAACACGTTGTACACGCTACTCAAATGAGAGTAAGATGACTGACAGGACAGCACGTTAGGGACCTCGGAGGTAGTACTTCCATGGTTAAAGTCCCTCTTAACGTTATTTTCATTGGAGCAAAAGGGATACCAACGTTCTTCCAGGCAGCCGACTTGAACCAATTGGTTGGAAACTGGGCCGTTAAACCTCATCTAACTATCTAACTATCTATCCAGGCAGCCACTTCACCACACTACGATCAATATTCGTCACATGTGACTCTAATGCACTTTTCGTCACAAGACTCACATAAGCCGATAGCCTATCAAAGACACTTTTTTGTTGATGTTGTTGTTGTTGAAGCACTGTCTGTAAGAACTTAGTACCTGTCCTTTATTTCAGTCTTGTGAAGAAACCAGCTTTCCCTTTCCAGTCGTTCATTGTTTGCATTGCATTTCATTTAGACAAAAAAAACTACAGATAAACATACGTACATAATTCTTTTCGTGACTGTGAATAACTAAAGCAGTCCACATGATGTTATTGTACTATTATACATCAAGTTCACGCTATTACATCTCGACTTGCCATACTTCATTAGAAAATAGTCACCTCCCTGGATAATAGCTTTCGCCTGAATCGAAGACAAAGCAGTCTAGATGTTATTTGCTCCATTTTTTGAAGGAGTACTTCGTCCTCCCAGGTTTAAGAAAGTGATCGAAGAGAGACGAAGAAGATTATTTAAAAATTGAATTTGAATAAAATATGAACGGAGTTATTATCTGTCAGTCTGTTCCTTCACAGTTGTGGAAGACTTGGAAGATTTCATCAGTTTGGAAATCATTTACAAAATGAATTATTCATGATTTGTATCTCTTTTGTAAACACAGAAATTCAATGGAAAACTAATGGACACAGAAATTCAATGGAAAACTAATAGGTCTTATGGCGATCGCCAGGGTGATAGCTGATTTGAAATCAGTTCTAATGTTGAACTGATTTTGAGAGCATTAGTCTGAGTGCATGAAAGATGCTTTGTGTTTAGGTGTAAAAACTAGACTAGATTTGAGAATATTGATTTGAGTGCATGTGAATCGGTTTGAGTTCAGCAGTATAAAACTGTACGAAACGTCAAGATATCCAGGGTCCTCGGCTGGTAGAGTGATGAATTCCAGCTGTCCTGCACCAATGGCTAAGATGATACGTAGAATCTGTTCTTTCCAGCGAGTCTAGAACGGGGCTACGCATGATAGACCCTTTATGTAGAGGTCTAAATTCGGCTATGGGTGCACAGTTCAGGTACGCAGTGAGCAAGAAGAGAGAACTGATTTACACAATCATCTTCCACGGAAATATCACGGAAATGCACTTAAGAGCTTCTTGCAGGCAACAGGCGATAAAGTTGGTTACACGAAGTACCCCACTTAGACATTAGACCGGTGCGGTATGAAAAGGACTTTTTAGCGCAGTCATTACAGCATGTGCAAATATATCCTTAAAAGCACCAATACACATAAATGTGAGACAACATTAATTTCAATGAAGTGCGTACTGGCTACAAGTTATGTACCTCACCCACTGGCCAATATATAAAATTGCCTTGTAACTTTACGGGGTATCCATAACCTTTCTCAGTACCCCCCCCCCACATCCCCTTCCCGCCTTCCCAACAAAAAGTGTTCTTTGACAGGGCCGTAGCGAGCGGGGATGTGGGGGTGTCACACCCCCTAATATTTGGTCGCCGTCGGCAAATTTTCGCTCTGTCGGCAAAAAGGGGAAGGGGAAAGGGAAACGAGGAGAGGAGAAAAAGAAGAGGGAAGAAGGGAAAGGACACGGGAAGGAAGGGAGTGGAAGGGAAGACAGAGAATGGAAAGGAAAACAAAGAAAAAGAGACAACGGGAAGGCGCGGCCAGTCTGTTATCGGCTATTTTGATTTTCAGCTCTTCATCTAATTGGCCCATTCAAGTTGAAGGCCCGTCGGCAAATTCATCATGGATTTGACGGCCGTATCAACGGCCGTCGGTGTAATTGTGCGAGTGACCGAGTCCGTCGGCAACTCCGGGAAAGAAAGGGAATTTAAGGCTTCCGTATAGGCGAGCTATTTTGGGTCATATGACCAGTGTTTTAGCCAGCCCTTTTTGTGCGACAATGTCGCATTATTGGCGAAAAATATCGCACAAAAAAATCTGACAAGCAAATTCTACGCGGGTGTAAATTTTGACAGAATCAGCCTAACCAGAATAATTTTACCAGTTCCTTGTTGCCAGCATATCATATTTGTCTGTTTTAATTGCAACAGGACTTCCTAATTCACAAGCCTTTATTTTAACCTCCGAGCCCCACTACCCTACTTTCATCTCGGAGTTCAGAAAGTAGACTGATTCCGTGCATAACGTCCACTGCGCAATAATTTTATGTAGTAAAATATTTGTCACCAAGATTTTTGGGTTCCTCATTAGGGCAGAAATACACTCAAATATTGCCCCATTTGCGATCTAGGTACCTTTCAAATTCTAAAAATTTTCCAAAGGGAAGGGATGTCCCCTCCCCTTAGACCCCTCCCCAGGCCACAGATCAGTAAATATCGCATTGAGAAAACGTCCCAGCTAAAACACTGTTTATGCAATTCTTGAAAAAAATACTTTATGTACATTATACCTCACTTTAATCATCATCATCATGGGATCAGCAGCACCCGATTACCAATGGAGAGGGAATCCTTAGCCCGTTTTCTAAACCCTAACTTTGACTTTCAACACATTTTGCAAATTCCTGAAGATCCGGTTTACCCACAAACATCAGGGGATGTTTGTGTGTACGCATCAGTGGCGTACGCAGGGGGCATTGAGCCATTTCCACCTCCCCCTCACTGATGCCACTTTTTTAGTTAGTTCTTAAAAAATGCGTAAATTTAATACAAGTTCTTCAAAATGTAGCATATGTGGCACCAGATTGCATGTAAGGACACCTAATTTTTCAAAAATTTTCAAATGGGAGGGGGACAACCCCTTAAACCACCCCCCAGGCCAGCCATAACACGATATACTGCATGGTCCCCCTTGAGAGAAATCCTGGGTACGCCACTGGAATGCATCATGGCGTTCGAAGTATATTTTGAACGCTAGTGTTAAGATTCTGAACACTTTTCTCTATTTCTGAAAGCCGGACGCCTATTTAAACACTTACCGTATTTGAACGCCTGACGAGTCTAGTGTTCAAATGCTGAACGCATAGTATTCGAATTCTGAACGTCAGGTTCAGCTCCTGAAGTATAGTGGCATGACGGAAGGAATTGCCTCACACATTAAAATTATTAGGAATCTTTGCATTGATTAATGTATCATGCACCAAAATATATCTATACTGGGACTTAATTTTTTACCAGGAAATATGCTTAAACCTCAGAGCTTCCGGGGGCTTCGCCCGCTGGGCCCCCAGCGGGACTTTGCCCCTGGACCCCACCCGCTAAAGCTCGCACTTAGCGCTCGTTTCACGCTTCAACAGATCTGTCTGCAAAACATGATTTCTACACCCCCCAAAGATTCCTCCTTCGCTACGCCCCTTACACTGATATAAAAAGCACTAGTTTCGTTTAGTTCTGTTTTAACTCAATCAGCAAACCCTTTTAACCTTATGCCCTTATTTTCTTCTCAACTTATCGAGTTGTCATTGTTGAATATCAATAAAGCCCATTTAGCTACCCTAAAGAAGGTGCAGACTGACCAGCCAGGGACCCTGGACTGCACCCCATCCCCTCCCCCACACACACACACATTCACATATCGCGCAGACTTTTGGAAACTTGTGCAATTTTCCATGGAAAAAATTAGATTGCTCTCGGGCAAAAAAGTGCTAGGCTAGCCTCCTCACTCCTAGAAAGTTATGTTCCATACGCCTAAGGAAGGAGACGGTAAAAGGCACCTTTTACAATTTCCTTCACCCCTTAAAAGAAATTTTGTTATCCTGTTCATCTTATATATTACTACATCAGTATAACAAGGCGTGGATTTTCAATTAGCTTTGTTCATATATCACTTTGGTCATTATGAGGTTACACAGCCTAACAGACGAGGACTGGGGGATGCTGTCCCCTTCGATTTGCCCCGGAAATTTGCTTTTTTAGGGCAAAGTATATGATATTATGTTTCTGGCAAAAGTGTTCAACCACCCACGCCCCTTGAAAGTTTTTCCACACGCTTATGGTGAAACGGTAAGTGTATGGAAGTGTATGGTGGAAAGAGAGATAAACTACCTTCAATGTTCAAGGCGAACATGCAGTCGCGGGGCTCGTAGCCAGCTTAACATTTTTAGGGGCAAGTTCTGTGATTGAGGGGGCATAAAATTTCTTCCTAATTTCCGGTGGTTGGGTGGTTTGAACATTTTATGGGGGCATCCTGTCCAGTGGCGTATCCAGGATTTCTCTGAAGGGGGCCATGCAGTATGTTGTGTGATCACCGGCCTGGGGGAGGGTGTCCCCCCCAGCCTTTGAAAATTTTGGAAAAATTGGGTGTCCTTAAATGCAATCTGGTGCCACATATGCTACCATTTGAAGTAAAATTTGTGTTAAGCATAATGGATTAGATTCCACCAAATTAATT
>WURT03119217.1:10264-26876 GCA_009936505.3 Holothuria glaberrima
AATCTGGTGCCACATATGCTACCATTTGAAGTAAAATTTGTGTTAAGCATAATGGATTAGATTCCACCAAATTAATTATTTTGCAGTTTCAATTTTCATCTGGTGCGGCAGAAATATTTTGGGGGGCATTGCCCCGAAATGCCCCCCTCGTGGCTACGGGCCCGGCAGTCGCTTCCAACTGACTTTGTTACATCAAGCCAATTTAACTAGTCTATTTGTATTTACCTTACAAGAAGCTTATCTTTTATGATGCATCACTGAAACTCATGCCCGTAGCCAGATATGGTAGTGATAGAGCGAAATAATTTCCAGGGGGAAACATTTTTGGGGGTGATATATGCTAAAAGAATATTTAGGCAGTTGTAACATTTCATTTTCTGGGGGAAAATTTCTGTAGGGGCCACCCTGTGTCCCTTCTCTCCCTCCCTGGCTGTGGGACTTTGTTGCAGTAGATAAATGGTGTGCACATTATCACAGTTAAATCAAGGACTTTATCTATATTTGAACAATTCAGTCACAAAAATTATTGTCACGTGATTAAAAAAACATTCATAAAATTAACGTACCTGAGTTAACACTTATTGGAATTCAAGTGACTGCATTAACCTTTCAAAACATTGCGCCAGTAATATAGCCTGTTACAATGTACAGTCTTGGTGTGTTGTACCAAGATTGTAACCAGAGACATGTACATAAATGTATCTTATCTGACGGTCTGAACATACACATTAATCATCAGAGGTACTTGTTTTCTTTTTTGCGCTTTTTTCCTAGAACGAAAGAGGAGGTACTGAACCTGAACAGTGAGGTTCATTACTACTTAGTTTGCACATAAATGTGCTCTCCCAGCCTACTATGAAAGCTCAACTTACTGTAAAATCATTCGTACGAATTCTTAACGTTGTAGTCCGAAAAAAGTCACCTTTTGCAGGGCTCTTTCAACACGAACTTCGACTCTGTCAATATATCTCACTAAGGATCTGAAATTGTTTTAAAGCCATTTACAGACAACAGTGCCAAACTTATTTACATACGCCACACTGACGGACGGATACTTTGCTCGAACGCATGCATGTTGAACAGCTCAACCATGTTATTTGCAAGTGAAGCGTGCATACGTAATTAAAGCACAGACACACTGTATCCAAACTGCAAGCAGTTAATCTTAAAGGAGTACCCAGATGAAATTACAAAATTAAATGTTAAAATTACGATAACCATTTTGAAGGAGATCGAGTCTTAGTCCCAAAGTAACTAGGGAGGAGGTTTCGCGGACGGCACCAACGCGCTAACTTGTACCGTCCGCCAGCTGCGACGTCTTGCATATTCATTTCTACGTGTTGCTCTTCACCCAATCCTCACATGATATCATGCAAAAATTCAAATCTCGAGATACTGCATCTCTTACCTTATTTCATGTCTTCTCCTTAACCCTAACGTAATTTCATGATATCATGCATGATATGCATGTCTCGAGAGTAGAATTTGACACATTATAAAACAAAATGCGGGGATTTGGTGTTGCTCTTAAGACATTACATGACAGTAAGATTAGATCCAGGCTCAATTGATTGAATTCTGACGTGTAGTATTTTAATCGAGATGGTGCTTGCAACTATGTGGCTGGGACTACGGCGCCTCTTCTATTCGGGAAGAATATTTTCCATTTTCGGGCTAAATGTATGCCATTTTCCTAGCAAACGTGTGAAATTTTTGCATTACAAGTTTGGGAAAAAAGTGTTTTTAATCATGGTGATATAGTGTGATTTATACAAGAGAGTCTCTCCCGTGGGTCCTCAATTCAAAGTAGTCCCGTAGGCTGCTCTTGTGGGCAACAAACGGAGTAGGGTCTAATTTAATACGTTCGTTTCCTTAAAATAGGTTGGTGTGAGTAGACTGTGTCTTTAAACCTTCAATTGGTTGACTGATGCATTTGCATTATACACGAGCTGGTGATTACTCTCTAATGAAAAAGCACTACACTACTAATGCCTATTTACACGCCAGCATGATTTTAAAGGGAATTTCCCGAAATTTAAATTAAATTATATTAACATGGCAATTTTAAAACAAAGCAAGGATTTAGGCTTGTCTCAATAGACATGCGTTGATATTCAAGTTACAAAACAAAAATACGTTCGCTAATTTCTAAAGCTTTTAAATAGGCTTTCTTATTGACAAGATGTTGTTATAGCAGCCACTTACGATATGCCGCTAATGGTACGACAAGTGTGAAAAAAGTGTTTGGGACGCCGAAAAGAAAATATTCACCGATCGTTTTTTTTTTGTTTTTTTTTTCTTTTTTTTTTTAATCATGGTGATATAGTGTGATTTATACAAGAGAGTCTCTCCCGTGGGTGAAGGAGAAACAAGACAATTATTAACGACAGAATTATCTGACGCACGCGTTTCCAAGGCGAGGGACACTTCATAGATTTACAACAATTTACATTTTTATGGTCTGATGGTAAGTCCTCTTAAACAAACGGATTCGCTCGGAACTGAGCTGTGAAGGTAACTTTCATATATAAATGACTTAATGAGTGATCGTGTTAAACGTAGACTTCACATTCATTCTACATGGGAATAACTGCAATTGTGGTAAGTTTCCAACCTTGTCTTAAATATACGCGGCGATCAGCATGAAAGTTTAAGTGCCAAGACGTAATAATGAAAGCATAATTTTACTACATTTACAACTTTTTCTCTTTATTCCCCCCCCCCCCTATTTGTATTTCTCTATCCGAAAAGTGTTAATCCTGGGTAGTACGTTCAAATATCATTTTACGGAAACTTTCACTGCTCATCGTTTAGGCGTCTGGACAAATGTAGAAGTTTGCCTAGTTAAAACTTAAGAGCATCGAGAGACGCCATGAGCTGTCAATCCACTTACCTCTCATCAGCTACCCCTCCGCAGGACTCGAAGCCAGTTATCAATTTTGGTACAGAGCGCATATTGAAGAGGCTTAACATATGTTTGGGGCAATTGTATGAACCATCCCCACCCTACCACCCCACCCCCACAGTAGGTCGCTATCGGGACCATAGATGGAGTACACCCTAAAAACATATTGACCATAGATTGGAGCACACTCTAAAAAAAAAAAAACGAGTGAAAATTTCATTTCACCGCGGAACACGTATGCCAAAATCCTGACTATGGGTAACGTTGCTCAACAATTGGCTATTAATGGGTTTAGCATGAGTCTTGTTACCACTGAATTAGGTATTGAACGTCTCGGTAAACTCGTTAATCAACCATTATAATTAGGCAAACTTTACCCAAGTTTAGTGTTTTCACATACCTGTACAGTGTTGGTGATAATTTTTTTTCACTTTTTGTAGAGTGCACGTTTCTAGCATTGTCCAGATTTGGAGGGGATAGGAGTAGCTTCCATAGAATGACCAAACCCCGTTACTAGGGAAACGCTTCCTACACCTCATACCTTGGAAGTGAGGTACATTTTATTCTGTGTTAACATATGGACCCTATGCCTTGACTCACATGACGTCACTTCGGAAGGTAAATAATGAAACACTGCACACACGACGTAGATTTTGCACGCCCGTACTTACTAGACTTCAACGCGTATCCGACCGGTACACAAATCAGCTGTCTGCATTTGATGGTGTAAATTGTAATGATACGAATTAGCATCTGTCGGGCGGCACTTTCTTTTCTGTGACGTCATATACCCTTAAGGCCTATTAAGATGATATGGCCCCCTTACTAACCGTGAAGGGTGTTTAAATGCATAAGCAATAGCTCAGGATGAAATTTTTAGGGTAGTCTAGGTATCAAATGGGAGGTCATGACATTAATCGCCGTCCTGGGAATTCTCTCACACATTTTATTAGGACACAAACAATTTGGGGGGGGGGGGATAACAAATATCTGGGGCCATCGCCCTCCCCTAGTCCCCCGTAGCTACGCGCCTGAAGCAGTGATTGATGAACGCCTCTATCTAGTACAATCCATGATGGATTCATTAAATCAAGGTGAAAACCTTAAAAGGCGTAGGCCTAGTGATAATTTGAACAGCCATTCAAGCATGCCTAAAGTGTACGTTCCATGGCAAAGCGATGTTACTAATCACTACGACATGTGGCCATATCTCTGGGCCACAAAATCCCGTGAAGTTCGTGAAAGTAGACATGAAGCAATAACGAAGGTGAATTTACGGCTACATTCTGTTCCGCTCCGATGAGAAAATGTAAGAAGGTTGAAAAAATATGACAGATGCTTCACGTCGGGTTGGAATGCTTTTGACAAATTGCAACATCTTCATAAAATCGATACCTTGCGATGGAGATAAAATCCAATCGAAGGGCCCCGGAGGGTGAAAAAGAACAAACATGATAGATACATGATAGAAAATAAGATGCAAGCTTGGCCTCCGGTAAAACCAAAAACTTCTCCACATCGTCCACAAGCATCAATTACAGGTTGAAAATATTTGCATGAATTTACACGTCCTTAAGTAGCTGCTTTGAAAAGTGCAAACTATTGACTGGAAAAACAGGGCATGTAGTTCTGAAGTACTTTCATGTTAAAGAAGCTTCTTAGTTTCAAGAAACCCACTTAACAGCTGTTGATTTTTATTCCGCTCAATAACTTGCGGTCATTTAGAGTTACTACTTACAGACACATATTTGTCACGCGAACAGGTATGATACGTCAAGGTTTCACATACGTTGCCTAGTATTTACAATAGAATTAAGAATACGTGAAGTTAAAGTATTACTATAAAGGATAAACTATAGACCTTATGGATATGACGCCATAGAACAGAAAGTGCGCCCTCCATTCCCTCCAATATTATCCAGATAGCTGATTTGTGTACCGATCGGATAGGTGATTAAGTCTACTACACCAGCGTGCAATATCTACGTCGTGCGTGCAATGTGCTTCATTGTTTTGCCGCTGTAATGACGTCGCGTGACGTCAATGCATAAGGTCTATGAAAGGTACTTGATAATGATCTTGGCAGAAAGTTAGTAGCGTTATAACTTGATGTGTGGAGAAGAACACTCGCAATATAGGATTGTTCTAGGACAGTATATAGCGTAAAGGGATAAAAACGGCGGGGAGTGGGGGAGGACAAAATAAACATTCCCTGCATGAAGTAAAAGACAGGAAATGTTTCACTTCATACTCCCATTGGCATGCTGTATTAACTCTGCAAAAATTTCTGGAAGCTTCACCTTTCCATTGGTCAACTGGGGCATGTACCGTAATAATTAGCTAAAGACACCATCGGCCGGGGTCTTTTGTTGTCACCACCAGATAACTTTTTCCATCAAATTGCAAACAATAAAAAGACACTGTATACTCACCTAGCTCGCTCATCCTAATTTATGATCATTAAAATACAGATTGTAAGGATGCAAGATGCAGATAGCTAAATGCATTTTGTGGGAGGAGAGTGTGTCAAACTAACTGACTCCGTGGCAGTGTTGTAACGAGTCATGACTCGAGTCACTAATTTTCAAAAAGGAAATGACTAGAGCAATTATATCATAATTTTCCTAGCCATAGAAATAATAAAATGACTGGAGTCACTGACTCGACTCGAATCACATTGAAAGCAGTAAATGACTCTACTTGACTTCAAAATTAAGTGACTCGTTAAACTCTGCTCCGTAGACGTTTGTTGTACTGTATGTCATAGTGGAATCATATCTGTCCAACCTTGGACATTTTGTGTAATGGAATTGATGAATAGAAAACCTAGTCATTTTAGCAAAACGAACTCCTCATGAAGACTATTATTATTTAGAGATCAGGTTTTATTTGCACGTACTACAATAGATGAGTTGGGAAACTCAATTTTACTGTACCATGTAGTACCACAGATCAAGTCCACGGATATTTTCAAAGGCATACAAGGCTAATAGTGACTGACAGTGTCTTCTTGTCTTTCACAATTTATTGTCACACCGTCCAACCTTTTCGGTCAAAGTTAAAGAGATTTAATTTAAATGAGAACTTTTTTCTAGACCCCATGATTGATGTCTGGAGAACCATAATTTTTAGCTCAAAAATCTTGCGTTATTATCCAAAATATACGTCTTGTTTACACAGTCTCTGTTACAGTACACTTTATTTCCTTCCCAGCATGCATTGTAAATGGAAATTACCCAACTCGCTTATTATTCTTAGATCCTGTTGTGAGCGTGCACAGGTAACCTACCTTCTGTTCCATGGATTGTGAACTCAAGCATGACAATCGGAAACGCACTGAAGAATCTCTTTGGCGTAGTTTTGATTAGTTATGAAATTTACATGATCTTTTCAAGAAAACAATTTTGCAAATGCAAGACCCTGAGTAGATTAGCAACATCGGCTCATCTGAAACTCGGAGAGAAAATTAAATTGACGTTTGGGCCGCTTGGTGTGTTGACTGCTGAAAATTGTATTGCTGATGTCGAGTTCTGTGCATTTTTAGGAATTTTATGCATACACCCCAAGTGCATATTGACAAATTGAAACATTCTGCATTGAGTTGAAGGTTAAATTCGAGTAGAGCAGGCGCGTGTTGTCACTGAAACTAAGTCAATCATTGATTACATCAAGTACTTACCTGATTATGTGCTTGAAAAATAACGATTATTATGGGCCTTGGATAGACCCTTAAGGAAGGAGCAATAAAAAACGGATGGCACGCCAGTAACAATTTACACTATTGATCGCAACAAATTGACTTTGGTCAGGTTAGAACGAATACTTTGTGTAAGCAATTTAAAGGCTTTCTCGGTATCTCTGTTTAATCGTGAAAGTACTTGCATCGTTCAATAATGTTCAATTGGCGTCTGTGTATGTTATTTGATGGGGAGTATCGAAGTTGCTTTAGAGTGAGTCAAAACCCGTATCCTTTTTTCCAAAGCCGTAATGATTTGTCAGTATAGGTTAGGTAAAATTAAGTAAAATGACCACATAGACAATTTAAGTTGATGTCTGTTATTACTATTTTAAAGAATGAATTTAACTGCAGTACCAACTTAAATTATCTTTCAAATATTATATCCTGCTAAGGAATTTTAGGAAAAGGAAAATCCGTCTTTATTCGCAACAAACCCTGGTGCATCTTAAAATAATGTGGAGAATTATTAACCTGTTCCGTATGAAGGAGAGTAAACAGTGAAAAATTAACCCTGTGATTTAAGAGTTGCTCAACGGGGTCCGGTGATTTCGGTGGCTCGAAGGTTTGCGATATGCTCTAAAAAGGTCTAATCAAAGGAGTACCGTGCAGGTGATTGGTAAAAAAATTGACTGGATCCGGTAAAAAATGAACCAATTCTGATCATTACTACTGAACCAAATCTAGATAATTGATTTGATTCCTGTTTAGTACCCCTATGACCAGATTCGGTTTGAACTTGAGCAGACATTCTATAGAGTGTAATAAGTTGCACACCAGGCCAGTAAGAATTTCAAGGAACATATCATGTGGGTAAGGCTATTTAATTATATCCAACTTTCAACGACGTTTGAGAAAGTGAGTCACAAGCAGTGTTTGGCCTTATCCAGTGTGTTTTCAACCTCTCTTGCCCTGTTTGTCAGCATGACTCGTAGATAGGGCAGTGCTAACTCTAAAGCCAAATATATTGCGCGTAGCTAATTCTCCAGTCTCCCATAATCCTCAAACACATAACATCAGTTCCACTCATTAAGTAAATAAAGTTATTTTTCTGACTTTCTACTCCTGTTCTAATGTTCACTGCTCAGATTTTGTCGACTAAAATTTTTGCAACCGTTTTTTCTGAGTCTTTCTGAGTACACAATCTACATTTACATTTACATCCTAAAGGCATATGGTGCATTTGAGTTGATAATTTTTTTAAATCTTTAAAGCCGTGACATAGCTTTTGATGCTGAATGATAGGTAGGCTAAGTCTAAACAAGGCAACATGGTATCATCATTTTGAAGAACGCCCTCACTTAAAAGATAAGTTATTTGTAGCTCAAGAATAAGTTTTTGGCCCACACTCTAGTCATTTCAATGATACAACTTCCGTAACTCTTGAGATGCAAAATACTTTCAGTTATTATCGGAGTAAATTCTGAGATGAAATGGTGTAATAGTGACCAAAGCTACCTCTGATTGTACGTCATGTCGGTGCATTTTAAACGCAACATTTCCCTTTAACCCAGAATGTCAGAACTTGATCCAACATAGAGAAACATTAGATGGGACAGCCATGGAATTCTTTCTATACTAAGAATGAAATTATAACATCTGCAACCATTTTTAGGGGACAGAAAACAAGGCTTAACGAAAATATGCAACCACGAGTTAATATCTGCAGCCTTTGTATCTTATCTCCTCCAACAAAGTTTACAAAGAGTTTCCACCAAAATGAAGGATATTTTTATTCAGTTATGTAACTGTGTATGGAGAATCTATTTGTTAGCCAGCCCATGCAAGGTTGGAGGAGTTCTCTCTAAATTAAGCAATCATACAAAAGACGAGACAAGTAGATCTACTTAGATAAATACAGGGCTTGAACCGTAAAGTCAGCAAAATGGTTTGGAGAGTTAGAAGGAGCCACTTCACTAAACTCTTCCCTACAAAATGGAAGCTATAGGATAGAAGTACCTTAATTAAAATGTCTCTAAGCATGAAAATGTATGAAAACAAGTTTATTAAGGTTTAGAAGATTTGAGCTTGGCTGCAACTGTTTCTAAGAGAACGGGATAAGAAAAATAGATTTAGATTTAACGGTACAAATCTAGTTTTATTCTGCTGAGAATTTTTGTTTCAGATTTTCTTTTATTTTTTGGTTTGCATTAAGTCAGCATAATTTCCAAAAATTCAAATGCCAAAAAGGTTGGCATTACTATATGCAGTAATTCTATCTGCCACACAGTGACGTCATCATATCTAGGTAGTTGTTAAAAATAAACCTTAACTTAAGCCTAAAAGTAACGTGCCAACCTGATTCTATATGTAACGTTGTAACGTTATCTCAAACCTATCACGATATGTGAATAGCAATTATTGCACACAACCAACTCTTTAAAGGTCGCCTCCCCTGTTGCGCGTTGATCTCCAAAATGATGTAAAACGAAATGATACTGAAGATACACAACTGACTTCTTTGAGTCTCCGTGTGTTTATTCTCAGGTTTTTACTGCCAGTGAAACTCTCTTCACAATAACCACTTACACCTTCATAAGTGTAGACTCTCTTTTCATCCCGCGATAACATTCATCTCATATGTATCAGTGTATCAAACCCCACTGCATATCCCAATTAATTAAACTGTACCTTCCATAAAGGATTTGAATGCTAGCCAACAAATGGCTAAGCTCATACTCGCTTGTTTTTAGACAGTACAAAATATGAAATATACCTCAGCTGTCTATGTCTGTGACGTCACTCTGCTCCGCAGGGTCTATAAAACTGAACACTGCTAATGCATAATATCTTGAGCTTTTCAATTCTATTCTATAGAAAATGATCTTAAAGGCGTTCGTTTGAATGTTGTAGATTTTGAACATACATACCTGCCTATTTGATACAAAAGGCATTACAACCGTTTATATAGCCACGATTGTCATTCACTGAATGATTCACCCATTTTACAAGAAAATAACTGTTTTACCCGTCTCGTAGATACAAGATGAGCCACTTATGGAAATTTGTGAAGTAGAAGAGGGGACATAGAAAATACGTCTTTTGTTATCCTTTGTTTGGTTAATATTCATTTCCAGGGCACTTGTAATGCTGGCATGTGCTCAGGGATTTATTTTAGAAGTAGCTGACACACTTGTTGGAAAATGTAAGCACTGCATACCAAGCTGTTAAATAGCTGATAGATAATTGTAATATATAATAATAATGGCAAAACAAACATCAACACCGATTAACACTAAATTTTAACCTTTGCAGAGCTAATACTCGTGTTGGACTGATTTTCGGTATCTATTATCGGTTTCGGACGATATCCTCCATCTTTATCCCGTATCGGTATCGGTTAACGTACAAAAAATGCCGATATTCCTCAACCTACATTTTTTGTCTTACACTTCATAAAACGCAACACTATTTTACTATTTTGACAGTAAATTTCAGTACTTTAAAAAATGAAAATGACAAAAATCTAAGTAGTAGCACCCAATAGCCACTTGATCAATATGTAGTACACTTGCTTTTCAAATATCGGTCTCGGATAGGTATCGGCCGATATTGAAAATTGAAAAATCGGCATCCGTATTATCGGTTTCTTGCGATATCGGTACAACACTGCTAAATACTTATCTCGGAAATTGTCATACTGCGGAAAAGGATATTATATAAAATAAATAATTCCAAGCAATTTTATGAGAGGAGCTTTAGGTTTCAATGTTGAGTAAAAAAAAAAATTTGTCACTTATCCATATACCTCCAAATTTGTTACAAAATCTTGATTAAAAAGATGCTACTTAATGGTTAATATTTTGTTTTCTTCACCCTTTTAAAATAACATATTAATTAAAACAACGAAGTCACATGAGAAATCTTTTTGACTTAAATGCCTTTAAGCTTTTTTTTTTTTTTTTTTTTTTGACGGGGGCAACAGGCTAAACAAGTAAGCAGAGCGTCTAAATAATCTTTAGGTGGTTTAATAACCAAAGGTATTAAAGATCGAAGAACCAACATTTTCAAATTCTTCTCAGCCTAAGTGAGCTTGTCACGTTTAAATGTAATGTTAGGCTGTGAGAAATTAATAAGTACAGAATATCCGTTAAGAAGCCCGTAAGAAGCACAAGGGATTAGCCCATTTACTTTCTGAAGAAATTTGGAATGATGTTTGTCAGCAAAGTTTGTAGCTGTAAGACGGTACACAATATTCACTACGGTCCATATGCGAAACTTTGGTTAACTTGGCGATTAATTGAAAGCACAAAACTTTAAAGAATAGCGTTATTAGAACCCATCACTAATTGTGATATCTTATTGGCTCATTTAGCCATAACCACTGCCTGTCTTTGTACTTAATACAAAAACATTTTTGAGGAAAATTTTACAGATTGTGGTTGGACTCTGTCCATTTTAATCAACTATGGCTAAGTAGAACAGGAATAAACCACATTTGTCGGATTGTTACTGGTTTATAAAGAATGTCGGTATTAGAAACCATCACAAATCGTGATCTCTCATTACTCATTTGACAATAATCACCATTGTACTTAATACGAAAAGGTTTTTGACAAGGTTTTACAGATTGCGATTGGACTTTGTCCATTTTTTCAATTAAGGAAATGTAAAATAGTAATAAACCACATTTGTCGGACTGTTGTTGGTTTATAAAAAATGGCAATATTATACTATAAAAATGGCTGTAAAGTGTTGTTGAATAACAGAACAAAAAAAAAATAAAGAAATACAAAGAGTGAAAAGAAAAGAGCTGTCAATTTTTGCAACAAATTGAAAGCACTCTCTCTGTTATCTTTATGTATTTCTTTGTTTTTTGTTCTGCATGTAAATCTAAAGAATTTTTACAGTGTACTGGTGTAGAAACCATCACAAATCGTGGTCTCTCATTGCTTATTTGACAATGATCCCATGCCTATCTTTGTACTTACCACTAAAAGCTATCGTGAGGAAATTTTTCACAAATTTTGTTGAAACTTGTCCTTTTTTCATCAATTGTGGGGATGTCGAACAGAACAAAACCACAGTTGTCGGACTATTATTGGCTCATAAAGCGTCTAGACGTCGAATATGGAAGAACAACGGACGCGACGAAAGAAGCGTCCCTTACCTCCCCAAATATGGAGTCTCGACGGTTTATTAACCAGTTATAGTCCGCTAAATGCACTTCATATCGGATACTGGTACCATCAGTTGTAAGTAACATTGTTGTCAATTTCAATTACTTAAAAGAGAAATATCATTGTCACAATTCCTTTTCCCTGAAGAAAAGCGTCAATACAGTCGCCTTGCTTGTAAAGGACAGTGTCGTATGAAAAGCAGTAAAACCCATCTGTAAGAAAGGCCTTTTCATGCTGCAAGGTTTAAATTAGCTCACACGCTCTTCCATTAGTGAACACTCACAATTTCCACACATTCAAAATCTCCACCAATCGTTTCAAATAATTTTACAAAACAGCAATTTAAAACCATTTACTGTAATGGGACAGGGTAATGCATCCAGACAAAAGAAAGACTTTAAACTTTAATGACGTAAATACAACACTTTATCAACTTTACCGCGAATCGCGGTCGCAGAGATCAGCAATTGACAACTGTTTTTATTAAATTTCATGCCATAAACTTCATTTCTATCGTGAGTCTTTATGGAAATAAGTTGCCTTGTCATTCCTTCCGTGCGAAATGTATTTTTCGCGCTTATTGATGAGCATAAGCTTGCTTCATCAAGCCAATCTTTTGATCCATGACGTATTTTCCTTGTCACTATACTGTTTAGAGAATTATGCAAACATGCTTCAAGGTTGGTATCCATGAAATCCATAGTATAGGTCGCCTTAGGTAATTTCAACTCTTTTTTAGTTCCTAGCTGGATTAGTCTTCTGATTTTTTAACCAGTTGCGGAATATGTCCTGCATGCGTGACGAAAACATTTTGTTGTTTTTGACAGAGTAAGTAACATAATTTTTGCATTAGTGTCACAGTGTTGACGTCTATGTAGATCTATCATGACATTTATTCGCACTTATGTCTGTATGTGAGCTGTGTTAATCCCGAGGCAACAGTAGTCAGGTAGTTGTGATGCTGGGAAAACGGGACAGAAAAACTGTGCATTTCATGGAGATGTATGCAGAAGTGGGACGCAAAAAAGACTTCAACAGCATAAATACATATGGGGGGTAAAGCTTCACCACCATCCGCCGCACCCAGTGGCGGAACTACCATATGGTCAGGGGGCGGTGGCACCCCCCTGACGGACTCAAATCGCCCGTAGGGGCCCTTTTTAGGTTTTTACCGTATTGAGGCATAGTGTATTTAACTACTTTGAAGCGCCCCTACAGGCCATTCTCGCCCCTCTGTCTGAATTCCCTTCCTCCGCCACTGACAGCACCCACACGCATACAAACACACACACTGATTTTTGTTTAATGCAAATCGGGGTTGTATTTTTCAATTGCGTTTGTTACTTTTAAATTAACTTTTAACGCTGATCTCTTAATAAGCCTGTTCACAGTTAGAGTTAATGTTATTATAATGTGATGATAATGATATAATGTCTAAGGTCAAAGGGGGTACAAACATGGATGTGCACATAACGAAATGTGCTTGCGAATTTTTTTTGAAATCTCAGTTAAGGAAAGTGTTCATCCTGGTTAGTTAGTTAAATAGGATCAGGCGCGGAAACAGGATTTTGAGAAAAGAGGCGCACACACCGAAGGCGCGAAGCCACGGCGGTCTTCCCCCAAGAAAATTTGAATTTTAGATGCGCTTAGATGCGATTTCCCAGCATCTGGGAAGCATATTTTCCATATCTATTTGCTCATTTGCTCAGGCAAAAAAAAATCGTTGGTCATCGAAAAAAGGGGGCATGCGCCCCACCTGGATCCGCGCCTGGGGTTTTTACGCCTCAACTTATAACCTCTTGGTTTAATCTAGCGGCGCCTACTGCCTTTTTCCAGCTGTGGGTCACTGGATTGTTTTCCCTTACTCCATTGCTCATCCTGGTAAACCGAAACTTCAAAAATATTACCCCCATACATAGAACAATAAAGTCATCCAAAAATGAAGCGATGGTTCAGTTTTCAAAGAGTTTAAGTGAAGACTGTAACATTAACGCTGAGAGCAATCGTCTCGTTTATACCCTATACACGTTTTCATTTTGAGCATGCGCATTTGTAACTATCACATCACATCACATCAGGTTTGATGTTGGCCATAGGCTATTTCATTTATGAACTGGCTTATTGTGTTCACTATCGGGGACCTCAAATCTTTTGTTCAGTTCCTCTTCTGAAGCAAAGATATCCCCTCCCCTAACAAGCACACACAAACACACGAAAAAAGTGTAAGTGAATACTGATGAACATGATACATGAACATGAATATTTAATGAACATGATAGTTGAAAGAGTCATAAACTACTGATGAACTCACTGTACAGTCTTCAGGACTGCAAAATCTTTCATAGTCAGAATAGTTTGGTTACCAAAAATTGTCAGTGCAAATGTTTCCCTTGTAGTCATAAAGGGAGAGCAAACGTGTGTCTGCTGAGCAGTCGCATTTCTGTTAAACACGCAGTGCGTACATCTCCGATTAGAAATTGTACACAACGGCGGAATGCTTTTAATTAATACATAAACCATGATTGGGGGCACAAGGCTTAATTGGGTGAAATAATTAGTTTAAAAAGTATCTATAGAGCAGGCAGATTTTTTTCTCGATAGTGACCAATGAGCCTCCTATCATGAAATATCTTAAGGTGCAAAAACTTGATACACTGAAAATTTTTTTAACTGTAAATGTGTGGACATACCATTCGTTTGTAATATAACCTCTGAGTGCTCCTTGTTCGGAAATTCCAACGGAAATACGGACGGGCAACGTCAAGGTTCATTTCGCAATACTGGTTTGGGAGTTTTTTTTCCTCAGTCCCACTTAATATTTGCACTGTGATGAAAAGGTAAGAGGAGTTTCTCAATAATACACAGCTCTGTAGCCTCTGTGGGGAACCTCACAAAGGCCAAAGCACTCCACACAGCGCAAATGGAAAAAGTGAGTACCAAATATTGCTTAGAGGCAATTCTTCGTTATTAGTCGAGTAAAATATATTTGGGTATATATAAACTTGGCTGTTTCAGGCATAATTTTAAGGAAATACAATTCGCTAACCGTTCCTTGCTGCTATTTTCAAACACTTGACTTTGTAGTGTCTGTTTCAGCCAACCACTTTTCTTTCGAGCTCAGTCACTTCCTCGGGGCAATTTACGCTCTAGTTTTCCGGATCTTTGACGATGAACCCCGAGTCAGACATCCCCTCTGGTTTTCGATAGTTGGTCTCGATTAAACTGTTCGTCGTAACGGAAACTTTCAGAGGCCCTGTAGTGAAGAATCGCGTATCTCAATTTCATGGGGAATGAGAGATGAGGATTGCTAGGTCAAAGGGATTTTCCAGAGACAAATTCAGAAAGTTCAAAAAAAAGGAGAAAATTTTTCTCTTTTAGGAGGTGAAAACCGCATCTTAATAGCTTGCAGCGTTTGGAAGATACAAATTTTCAAAGAAATGCAGTTTCTCAAGATGAAGTGCATTCTGGGAAATCTGTGATGTCATCGCGGCACATTAATTTGACATAGAATTAAATTTCTTTATGATATTAATGCCATGACTGTAGGGAATATTTAGCAACTTTTTTATTATGCCCTACATATGGTATAGATTTGTGCTAAATCTACATGGAACTACATTCAAACATTCCAACAGTATCAAATTTCAAGGATAAACAGGATATTCAATTATAAAGAAAAACCAAAGAAATCTGAGGCAATGTGCCAACTTAACTTAACAATCTGTGACCTTCATGAGAACTGGAGGTATTTTTTGACAAAATAAGCACTCTTTAGTATGAGATATCTCGAGTTAGGAAAAGAGTTTTGCTACGGAGTTTGGGGGCACGAATTGGAAAAATTTTCTTTTTCATATGAGACCCCTGTGAAATGCCACTAGAAAATGCTTTTAAAGGGGAAGCAGCCTAACTCTACAATGCGACCAACCATTTATAACATTATGACGAGACAAAATCAAGGAAATTGGTCGTGCAATCAGACAACTGACAGTAATAATCTGATAAAACGAACCAGGGGAATTAATTTTGTGTCTTCTAGATTGTTTAGGCAAACATTGAAGTGTACGGAACATGAGCGATGGATGGAAGACACTGCGCTTCACGCTATACTGTGGAACTTTCGGCTCAGTTAGCATGTTTCAAACCCCACATTTTCCCTTTCAATCGGAAAGATCACGACACGCCACTGGGATATCCACTTTTACAGCCGACCCCCCCCCCCCAGCGTATAAAACTTTCTTTTCCTTCAGATCTCCTAATCCCTCCTTGCCTACGTAGCAGGCAGTACGGCATATTCCTGGTGGTTTGTCAAGCTGAGGAGCTGAGCAAACAGAGTCCGCTCCACGGCCGGGAGTAAATCCCTCCCACATGGTACTTTGAAAACTAGAAACACATGAATTTCGTCAAAAAGACCATCGCCATTTATTACTTTAAGAAAGGGTAGGCACGACTTCAACCTCCTTCCCAACAGACGGTAAGCCTGGAAAATATGAGGAAATTTTGAAGATCCACAAGACATCAACCTTGCATGTATTTAGCGGCCAGGCTCTGCCATCGTCTGAGCGAAATTTTGTTAAAGTCATCTTGTCACGTTTCTTACACATCGCTATTTGAAAAGTTCCATATACGTTCCACGTTTACTTTCAATAATTCCCTTTCGAGGGAAGACGTCATTTAGCCGAAACGTCAATGTGTGAGATGTTCCATGTGTCCTTATGAGGGCTCTAACCTGACAAAGGATGTCATTGCTTTGGTACATCACAGCCTGTTTCAGTACATCACATCGTGCCATATCACATCGTGTGATCATCTGTGACGTCTGAAATCAAGTTTGATGACAAGCGTCATCTGGGA
>WURT03119271.1:0-11822 GCA_009936505.3 Holothuria glaberrima
GTTAGACACAAACTTTTCCAGTTGACTGAGCTTGGGGCGATCAGCATGGGGGGTTCAAGTGGGAACACGGCCTATGTACCAAGTATGAAAACTGTCAGTTTTCCTTCTTCAGATCTCGTTTTAAGCAGCTAAGTGTCACAAACTCATACACACACATATACACATACATACACACACTCGCCACCATGAATAAATTGACTTAAATCAGGCACTGGGAACCCCTCCCCAATCCGTGCCTATATCCGTCTTAACTGAACGTTAACACATTTCTGAAGTTCCTGAACAGATGTTTCTGCACTTTTTATGTGTCGTATTGTTTGATTGGTGTATTCTTGATACGTTTAGAAGAAATGAACCGTTCAATTAAATCCTCACATTTGTTACTCACTACGATTAAAGCTATCGGTTGAAGCGTCAAGACTTGTTCATCACAGTCTACTGTTCGTTCTCACTTGTTCACTTGTTACCTAAAAGAGGGTAGATCGGCTTAAGTCTCAATGTTCAGACTTTGATGTGCCGCCCGACTATTATGTTTCTTTGATAGCTTTGAAAGAGGGTCGAGTGCGCAAGAACTTGCGTACGCGCACCTGGGACAGTCTTTATCCCAGGCGCAAATACAGTAAATTGATGGTTTCAAGTGTTTCTACAATCAAGTTCCTGCCCGCCCACAATGGTTATAGTTATTCATGTGTTACTGTAGTACGAGCGTCGCTATTTTCAAAGGTACGGAGAAACGGAAGTAGTGTTTGCGTAGGTTAATCCTAAAATCAGGCCATTCTTTTGCAGTCGACAGAGGAAGCCGATAATTATGGTCTCCAAAATACTAGAAAAGACTTCTCGATTATTCCTTCCGTTTAGTTGAGATTTGTGATCGCCTTTTATACACGTTTGGGTGTTAAAATTATTAGGTTATATTATTGGGTGTTTATTAGTCCTTTCCTCCATATCTCACTGGGTGAGTTGTCCCACAATGTATTTAATGCAGAAAACGGAAATAATTTATATTTGTGTGTACATTTTCCTCTTGTAAAATCGTGAACGTAATTGCAGACGATTTGTAGACATTACAATTCTGCCCCCCCTCCCCGCTGTAGGAAGTTTTTCCAGGCTAAGCGGGTTGTGGCTTTCATTCTGGGGGACTTCCTTTTACATTGTACTTATTCATGTGATAAGATAAATAAATGGATGAATTAAATGACGGACGGACGGATGAACACCGTAAAAGTTTTGTCAAAGATATTACTGTTTGGCATCTAAGCTACTATACGTACATAAAAGCTCTCGAATCCTCCCCCCCCCCCCACATCCTACCTCAAACAAGGAAACTGAATGTGACTGAAGAGTTCGAAATTTTGCTAAAATAACACCATTTTTGCATCTGGGCCCCCCTTTCACCAGCGAAAGATTTTTTGAGGAGTTGGATGTCACCTCTTTCTTTATAAGTGAAACCTAGCAAAAATAAAATTTCACTAAAATAAACATACCATGGGTTCAAAGCTTTTCAAACTTTTTGCATCTCCTCCACCCTAAATTAACAAAAAATACCAAAGGGGACGGGGACCCTCCCCTTTACCCCTTCCAAAGGATGGAACCCTTGCACGTGATGACGAAGGATTTGCCGCGGGGTCCAATTATGCTATATATGTCAATGCATTTTAGGCTCACTTTGTGTTTGAGGTCCTTTTGATTTATAGTAGGCCTAATTGTTGGCCTATTTTACAAATCACTCTCATTTCACCCTTTGACTCCGCACAAAGATTGCGTATGCATTACATTGTAAATTTAAAGTACTCACTTTAGTCATTCCTGATATCATTTCTCGGGCAGGTTTTTTTTTTTTTTGATAAAATCTGGCAATTTTATCGTAGTAGAATAGGTATTTCTTAGGGAGAAACCGCCCTTCTCCCTACAAAAAGATACCCAGTGCCCATGGTTAAAATTATCAAGCTATATACCTTCAGACCTAAAACTTTCTGTCCGTTGAGTGCAAAATCCCTAAAATAGCTCTATCGTTTGGCCAAGAGCTGCCACAAGCAGCTCCCTGGTTTGACCATGGAAAACCAAGGAGCTGCCACATGGTGGCAGCTTGGTGGTTTCCAATTGGTGGCAGCTCCCTGCAAAGATTAATTAAGGGATCGTAGAGAGCCTTATTTTCCGTGTGAAGTTCTACACCAGTTCGTAATACTATTAAAATGCAGCCTACACTCATGGTTACTGCCCCCGAAATCTACACATTGTGCATCTCTATGAACCTGCCTGCTTCGGGTCGTCCTGGTGTTATACTTTGTTTCCGATGACGGATAACGTTACCTGCACGCTATTGTAGCTAGCTATTGTAATCATGTTTTTCGCTCACCGACAGGACTAAACTTGGCATGTTTTCTGTCATGTACGACTCCCATAGGGGATTTGAGTAACCCAAGACAAACGATCAGAATGATAATGACACCTGATCGATTCGTCCACCCCTGCTTAGCTCAGTTGTCTACTTGTCTGCGGACATAGTACTTGGCATATCTCTACGTTTACTTGGTTTTCTGTGTTCTTCTCTTTTCCAAGACACGATGAAGCATACATGGCTTATGAGGCGGAGGGGGTTGAGGGACTGTATTCCTCTTCCATTCGGTAGGAAGTTGCTATTTTCGGGCAAACATGCATTACTGTTTAACTCGAGCCAGAGTTCTGCAGCCGCCAATTGGAAGTCCCGTAGGCTTAATAAAGGCAGACTTTCCATCTGCAGCTAACCAATCAGTTACTTCATGTCAAAGGCAGAACCGTGCAAAACATTTATCGAAGAAGGTAGATAGGCTTCCATGTAAAGAGAATTCACCGACAGAATAAGAGTTTCAATATTGTGCACTGAGGAAAGTTTCGAGGCCAAGGTCACATCCTATAAGGCCGAGGCCAGCAAACAATATAACCAACCAATATAATTGACAATACAATACACCTTACTACTCTATTCAGCCGTTATCACTTCAACTTATAGAAATTGATGCAATAACATTCAAAAGACTTTGTGTGACATACCATTAAACACAAACATCTGATTCTCAAGTGAGTGTGTGTGAGAGGGAGGGGGTGGGGGGGTGATTCCCACCATGCATTTTCAAACTTGATTTTATTCAATTAGCTATTTTGTAAACTATGGAATCAAACATGTTCCTGCCACTTCTGTTTGGAATCTGGAAAAGTGCGTGTGTGTATGAGGGGGGGGGGGGCGATATTATGATATCCCCCCACTTTCAAACTGAGAGGAGACATGTCCCCCTGACCCCACCTGTTGACACACATGTCATTAAACATGTACAAACGGGACAACGGTGCTTAGAAAGTTATAATAAATTAAATATTTCTGGTTTGCTATCTTTGGAAATTTGATATATTATGCCTTGAATTGACCTCTGATAAATTTGTGAGAGGGCACGAGACCTCCAACACTGCTGGTAAAATCGCAAGGCCGATTTGTATCAGAGGATTATGTAAATGAAATGTAACCTAATTATTTCGTGACGTCACATCGACGGACAGCTTTTTTCGGACTACGCGTGTCCGATAAAAGCTGTCCGTCGATGTGACGTCACGAAATAGTTAGTATACATTTCTTTTTCATAGTCATGTGATACAAATCATATATTTACACAGAGTGGCAAATTTTTGGTTCTTTCCGACCAGAGATGGAGAAGTGTTTAACTAAAACTCAAAAAAAAAAAAAAAAAAAGTCGGGCGGTAATCCGATCCGAAATCGCTGTAGTGTGACCCGCGCTTTAACCATATGGGCACTGGATATTTGTAATACTTGCGGTTTCGGTATAGCGGTTTCCACGAAGGGAAGGGACATATCAAGTTCAGTTACGTGAGATCAGATGTTGAAATGGTAAGAACCAACTGATAAAGACTATAACCTTGTCATCATAGAAAACTCTCTAAAAGTCTGATCTCCCATACTCTCCTTTCACGTAATTTATCGGATGGAAACCAGCAATACTTCATTACAATTGTGAGAAAAGTTGTGTAAAAATAGCAATCGTGCATGCAACTGTGTTGTACACACATTGGATGTACTATAGTGTAGAAAAATCTCGAGCGAATGCATGGTTTATCTACGATAATGCGGAAGATGGCTCAAAGTCTTAAAACATACACTTCATGGAGGTCCACCCCTCTCTTACAAAAAAGCGTACAGCTGAAATGCAATTTTAGATACTTTTAAGCAATTTGGTGGGGTAACACATATCCGCAGCCCCGGTGCCGCCAGTTGCCCGCCTGCATCTTTTTTTTTTCATTTTTCCTTGATACATTTTATTTGTTCCCCCCGGACATTTAGTAAGCTCATCATTACAAAGCGACAATATTTTCTTAGTTTCCAGTAATTTTTCACTTATTAGTAAAAGGATGACTTAAAACATAAAAATGTTGATCAAAAGAACCATGGATGTGCATTAAGTTTTCACTATCCTGATTTGTATGCTTCTATAAACCTTTATAGGTCTACACACTAAATATGAATTCGTTAAAGTAACGTTATTGCTTTAACAAGTACGGGACTACTTCAATTGAGTAGCTGCAGCACTTTTAACCCGAAATTTTAATGCAGGTTTACCGGAAAAATAACCGTTATACACTGTTAGTAAAAGGTGTAATTTTACAGTGAAAATACTGGCAGCTATAGGATTCCGGTTGCCAACGTTATTTTGCAGTTTGCCTAGATCTTAAAGTAACTGAGCGTTTGCATTTTGCAACCATTTTTATTCGCAAATACTACACGAGGAGGCCTGTATGCAATGTTCAGGAATAAAAGCAGCTACATAGGTACAGTTACTGTAAGATTTACGCACAACTGGAAAATAACGGGTCGGGCACCGGAATCCCAGCAGCCAGTATTACCGTAAAATAACAGTTAATTTTTAAGTGTTTTTTTTTCCGAAAAGAGCTAATTTTCTGCCCCTACAGTTTGGGGTTATACCCCGGGGTGCAACCCCATCTGCCCTTACCTGGAAGCAAATGGTTACATCTGGGAGGTGCCATAGACTGGAAATACCACGGAAACAGTCCCGTCAATGGCAGCTCCCTGGTTACATTTCATTTGAAAGCGTAGTCATTCAGGAATGTTACGTCATCGTTCCACAACTGTGAGTGTCGACCCAAGGTTGGATCGCGAAAAATATTTTGTGTGACGAGTGAACTTTGCCGAAAATCGTTAATGTTACTGCATCGTTTCTTTAAACTCTCAACCAACTTTTGCAATCTTTTTCGTATGGTGACATGCAATACATCACATGTATATTTCTGGTGCTTCTCTCAATTTCTTCTGTGCTGTGGTCTTCCACGAAAAGTTTGCTGACCACTGGTTACGTAACGTCAAATTCTCCAGCTAACAAAATTTGCTGCGGGTTCTCCCTTTCTCTGAGGCCGGTGAGCTTTAACATTAGCCTGCGTTCATGGTAAGAGAAGTAAAGGACATCATTTTACACCGTATTCATAGAAAATTTTCATAAGTAACCAGTCGGGGAAGGGTGGCTGCCTCCACCCCATGAGTTGAAAGTTTCCAACTTGGTCGGGAGGCCTTATTAAGTACAATAAAACATTTAGGCCTAATCCCCTACGGCGACCAGTTGGCCCGCTGGTTTGTGTGATTTGCTCTCAAGGATGGCAGATTCTTCAACTTCCCAAATTTTCAAAAGTCCTTCAACAAAAACCAAACATTTTCAAATTTTCTCCAATGAAAATATGTCTTCCCCGACACCTTTCTGAAAAACAAGCACGCACGCACACACACGCACGCACACATGCCTGCACACATGTACACAATGATGCAATGCATGGAAACTGAAAATGATGCTTTCTTGCTATGATCTTACCATTCCTGTATTGTAGTGGTCTTCGTGGTTTCAGCATGAAAAACATGTAGGCCTACAACATCTTCAAGGTTTAGCTTATCGTGAGGGGGGGGGTGTTACAAAATAACTGGCGGCATCATTCCCCTGTCCCCATGGCTACGTCACTGACGTATGTTTTCGATTGTATTCAGTAGGGAACCTAAGTTCATTACAACTCTTACGGTCATATATTAGGTTTACACTTCGACTATTTGCAAACTGGCCGGTATTTTTTTAAGATAACGTAATAATCGCGTCATTTTCTATCTGCGAATAAAGTTCACCAGTTTACTGGAGTTCCGTGACCGCCTGATACGATCTTTAATGTGGGCGTAACTTCAAAATACTACAGGTTTACGAGGTGACTTATACCGTCAAATGAAAAGGTCATTTTCAGGTTTCGTGAGTACATTGTCATACATTCAATTCTACCACCTCTAGCCATCCGTTACTGAGAATCCTGCATTCTGATTGGTTAAACAATGACCTGTTATTCTGCAACACATGGTCAGTAAACGTAAAGTATGATAAAAATCAAGTGTTTCACACATTTTCGGTGGTAGAATAGGAATAAATCACATATATTTGACAAAATAACGGACTCGGCTTCGCCTCGTCCGTTATTTTGTCAAATTTGGAGTCTCAACGGTTTATTCACCAATAATAGTTCTCCAAATGCGATTTATTCCTTAATTAACGGTTCTCCATGTCACTGTGGCCAAGGAAGTGTTTCAGTGCTAGAACAGTATTCAGATGTACCTGTATGTACATATGTTTTTATGTAAGATTGTACGATTTGTGAATTCAGTAATAGGCTATAACAGCCATTCCCAACTACATTCAGTGAAGTGCCACTTGCTTGACTAAAAATACAGGGAGTGCCCACATCCAACCTGTTTTGGGATCCCAGTACAGTTTCTGAAACAATTTTTGGCAAGGGGAAGGGAGGAACGACAGTTCATTTCTTATATAACTAGACCACTAGTCATTAGTCTCACCACATCTTTGATTAACTTTGATGTTCATTTTAAGCAGTTGTAACGGTTGTTTAAAACAAAGGTGTAAACATTTCGATTATATAACGGGACATCTAACAATCTTAAGACTGCTCGTCGGCCATGGGCGCTGTCAACGTGGCAAAGGGAACGAAAAGCTCTCCTCCTAATGAGCCTGACATTACTTGTAGGCTTCATCTCCGATACACTTTTTTGCAGACAGACACCTATGCTGATCTGTCCATGTGAAATTCAGTAAAACTGCTTCCAGTCGTGGATGAAAAATTGAGAATCACGCCGGAAAAGAACCCCGAAAGCTCTAAGGTGTCTGCAAAACCGTTGGGTTTATCGCCAGCATTACCGTTACATTTTTTTTGTAAATGACATAATGAAGCGTGAAACTAATCAGATGCAGTTATAAGAAGGTGATCATTTGTTTTAAACATCTTAGCTTGCACTAATTGCAGGCCCATTTGTGATGTTGAAGTATTATAATAGTAACTGAGCAACTGAAAAAAAGCGCGCGAAGCGCGCCGAAAAAAATCGTTTGGAAGGCACTATTTTAATCTTTAGTCTTCGCATTACATCATGACAAAGTTATTCCCTTCTTTTCTTTTAAACCCACTCAAAGGAGGGAGGGAGGATTGACCCATGTAATCCACCGGGACTGACGGTGTAAACGAAATAAATTTCGCATATAGTTTCCATAATTGGACGGATGAGTTTGGTTTATATGTAAAGACATGCGTGCTTTACAATGCATCATAGGCGTAGGAAAAGGGGGTACAGAGGGGGCGAACGCCCCCACTCTCGATGGTGGGGTGGAAGCCTTGTTTTGCCCCCCCACTTTGGATTACACGCTGCCAAAATATGGCATTGAATAGTATGAAATTACTTCAAAGTTTGTCAAGCATTGCACCACTTTGCATCTAGGGCACTTTAAATAGTCAAAAAATATCCATGAGGGATCTGTAGATAGTCAAAAATTTTCCAAAGGGGGAGGGGACGCCCCCTCCCCTAAGACCCCTCCCCAGAACATTAGTCATTAACATTCACTTCCGCCCCAACTTTCAAACAGCTTTCTACGCTTATGATGCATACTATTGTGGAACCTGTGAGGTGTACTACACCATGCAGAAGCGGCATCACGAAGTGTATTTAGCCTATGTCTAATAATGATGGATAAAGTTATTATAAATTGACTTTCAAATACATGTCACTATACATTCACAAACTGCCTTCCGGGCAGGACCAATGGTCTTGCAGGCCGGAAGTTCCCTAGCCCTGGTTTAAACCCTTCTCGCAACTCCGTCAAAAATTCTTGTAAAACACGGCGTTTGTCCCACTGAGTTCTCCTTAGAATTGTTTCTAGTATAATGAATTAAATACTAATTGGGTATGCATTCAAAACTTTCAGCATAATCATGTTCGATCAGACACCCATACAGCTTCCAATTTTAAAGTTCTCGCATTTTACATTAATCTTCACACACGCCAGGCAGATTTGATTTTACTATTAAGCATTAGCAACTTTCGCGATCATCGGTGGTTACGGCTTCAGTGATTTTACCATGGAAGTCCGAGGTAGTACTTCCATGATTTTACCAAATAAACGTTTTCTTGTTCACCCTTTTCGGGAGGTTAACGTTGACACATAACACACAAAACAAAACAAATGTCATGGAGCAGCTTACAACTCCCGGCAATGGTTGAGACTTTGAGCAAAGGAAATTTTCTTAGAATTATGTGACAACTGATAATGCCCCCTATGGGACAGTGTGGCATTTTATCATTTCGTATATCGCAAACTAGAACATCCCCATTGAAGGAACTGCACACCGCGACGAGTCTGAAAATAAACTGAAATCATGACGACTTGATCGAATCATATTAATTCATAGGACCAGTGGTCGAATGGCCCGGGAAACCTAGACTGAAAATTTGAAATTATTGCGAAAATATACTTGACAATTACATATTAGTTCATTCTTTATAAATAATACATGACATTTGTGAGATAGAGGGGATAATCTGCCCAAATTAAGAAGTACTTTTCATTAATGTCATATCGAATATTTTTTTTGAAAATTGAAGACCATGCTTTGAAAACTTTTTTTTGGGGGTGGGCAAGTGCCCCCCGTGCCCTTATGGCGAGCCGCTAGTGATTGACATGATGTTTATCACAGCGCTCACAATAAATTGTACACGGTAGCGTTTCGCACATTAAAATTACCGCGTACCGTCACTGTAGTGAAGCCTGTAACTGTGAGGCTTGCATTACAGGAGCTTCCCCACCTGTAACCTACAGTAACTGTAGCTATACCGGGATACTCGTAAGTGTGCCCAATCGACAGGTTGAGAGTCTGAACGTCTGAATAGTAGGAGTGTTCCTCCCCTCGTTCCATTTGTCATGCAGCCAGCCGGCCTGACGCGCCATCTGAAGAAAGGGTTCTTCATATACAGATATAGGAACCCTAATCTGAAACAGTACAGTGCGCCATTAGTGGTGCGCGCCACCAGTTGAGAAAAGCCTGGGCTGTAACAACAAATTTGCGTCAGCAGATGAAGGCGGTAAAGATAAAGTCGTGTATGAGGTGGAATCTATTGCCTTGCACCCTAGCAAAGCAAAACAAAACAAAATCCGTAAAAAACGTCAATTTTCAGTTGTTCAGGGAAATGAAAAACGACTCTCTGAGCCAAATTCATTTCATGATTGTTTGTTTGTTATATAAGTAATTTTTCACGGCAAACACCTTCCTCTCTTCAGAAGTATTTTCTTCAACGTTCATGGACATGCAACTAGGCCACACTGATGTTCCGAAATGGTGACAACTATGGCAAGCACGGATGACAGGCCCGTACCCAAAAGTATCGGGGAATTCACCCAGATTCCTATCCAAAAAGAGGATTATTGGACGTCTTTTGAATGTTTCTCTTCATTACTTCATACTTTGCTCAACAACGTATTTTTGAGGTTTCGAATACCAAAATTGTACATTGTCCATAATTCCTTTGTGGACGAATAACATTAGATGGCGATTTTTGGGCGGGTAGGTGGAACACTTTTAAACATAAGCGTTCGAGGCGGGGGTCAGGGGCATATGCCCTCCCAATTCGGGCAAAAAAGATTGATAAATTACATTACATAAGTTAATAAAAATTCGGGCAATAGGTATCAAAATACGATATTCGGGCAGAAATTAACCTCACCCCTAGAAAAACTGACCCCCGTGGGCCTATGCTTTTAAACAATAATACAGAAGAAAGAATACTAAAGTACTGAAGAAGAAACGCAGAGAAGTTTATCAAAGTCAGTCTTCCAGCACATTAGGAAAAATCTAGTTCCCCAGGACGAAGGGGGGAGGAGAACTGCACCATTTAGTAAGTCCTTTGGCACACCACTTACTTATTTACATAAATTGCAATGCTGCATGTTGCCCCGGTTTCCCTAGGGGTACCGTCATGGTAACATCGCGGTGGTCTGGTGGTCCTATAGTTGTCACGTATTTTTACACTGAGTAGTTCTGTTTACAGGGTTTACATCATTCAGTGTGCTGCATACCGGGATGATAAAATCGTGATTTAGTCCTTGAACCGTGTCCTGGCTCTTGCGTTTTGAGATCAAACGATTGAATAAACCATAACCTAGGCCACCTTCAGAATCGATAACTTAATCTTGTATTATTGATTACTTCCTCAGATAAAAGCAATGTTGAAGGGAAACTTCATAGTGAGCTTTGATAAGAAGAACGAAGCGAGTTGAGCTTCACTGTCAAATTACAGTGTCTGTTTTACCGTAGATGAAAAAGTCTCCATGCTAGGATCTGTTTAACGGGAAAATTCAAATACTCTTTTTAAATGGGTGGTATGTCATCAGCCCAACAGAAATTACCTCCCTGCAATGCAGCATTTTGTGCGGAAGCGTGTACTATCAAATTGTTGAAGGGCGCCACTATCTGTTGACCCTTTTTTTTCCAAAGTACCCTTGACCATTTGGCAAAGAGCCGACGGGCGATACAAATGTTAAATGTTACTCCCGAAATTTTTCACCCAAATGAGCTACGTCCCCAAGAGACGCTCTGACTTAATGTGACCAACTTCTTGACCCTCAAACCTTTCCATCATGGGCCACTACGAACACTGCCGTAGCCGGGATTTCTCTCACGAGGACCATGGAGTATATTCTATGATAGCCGGTCTGGAGGAGGGGTCTAAGGGGGAGGGGTGTCGCACTACCCTTTGAAAATTTGTTGAAAATCTGGTGTCCTTACATGATCTGGTGCTACATGAGCTACCATAGAAGTAGACTTTGCGTTAAAAAAAATTTCGGGTTGCCGAAATGATGTTGACCACAAAATATAAGGCGCGCGAAGCCGGCGCCGAAAAAATTGGGGTTTTATTGAAAAAGATTTAATAATTTTGTTTTCATTAAGAAAAATTGAAAAAGTTTGGGTTTTTAATAGAGAATCTGCCTACTTAACAGCAAACCAGGAAATTTGATGGGGCGACTGCACGGTCTCCGTCGGGGAGTACATTCTTCAACATATGTTTGCCACGATGGTGAGGTTGAAGGAAGAATCTTCCAAAAGATAGGGAATTTTCCTCTAGAATCACGACTATAGTATTTGTGGAACATTTAACGTTGAAAAAATCCAATATGTTGAAATGACGGGCGTTACAGCTAGATAGAACTGAAGATGAAAGCGCGCGTAGTGCGCGAAAATTTTATGAAATTACAGAAAGAATTGTTACAGAACTTGCTGCCTGCGCACCTGATAAAGAGCCACGTGGAATACCTTCTGAGCATATCTATTTCTTCACCACTACTCGCCTACATGTACTGTTTTAGTTTCCTCACTTTTTATTTTCAGGTGACAAAAAGTGGGGAGGGGTAAATGTGTTAGCGCCCCCTCCTCTCAAAAAAGTGGAGGGGACTTGTCCCCGCCCC
>WURT03119302.1:0-10616 GCA_009936505.3 Holothuria glaberrima
CATTAATCGTTGCAGATATGATGAAAATACCAAGTGCTTTCAGAGGTTGTGGTTGCCGTAGTAACATAGTGCAAATGTTACGTACTTAATCTTAGGTTAAATGTGCAGTGTGTTTAGTTCAGAGCTAAGGACGTTGAACGTGTTTTGTTGCAGTCACTGTTGACAAAGGCAAATGTAGGAAAAATGGTTGCGAGCAATTAGTGGGACTCAAAAGCGGCCCTCAGTCAGTGCAGGTCACTGACTTCATAGAAATATTGATAAAGGATCTTACACTAGTACTGTCTACGCAAGTGTCGCTACCATATCCTTCTTGAATGTTTATTGACCTACAAAAATGGTTGCGAGCTTATCTCTTCTGGTTTTTAGGAATGAGGGAGTGGACGACGACACTGAGAAATTGTAGAATAAAATACAAAGCGCCGTAAAATAATTAAGATCGGTTTGAACGATTTGGATATATATGTTAACATTTTTGTTAACATTGTTGCAGAAGTTTATCAAAATACACAAACGACAGGTAGCCTAGCGGAAGGACTAAAATCGTTCGCATAGTTGCGAAACTTTTGGTCATGTGATCCATGTATACCGTGTAAAGACCCTTTGCACTGACGTCACCTTTAACTATATCAGCTAATGCAATGTACATTCATATGTGTAACCTTATCCGCGATATTGCTATAACTGCTTATGCCAACGCAGTGGACTTTCTCGGCGGGTATATCTTTCCAGATAGCCATTGGGTTTGGAGTGTGTGAACCCCCGGCGGGATTCATTCAGCACATTAGCAGTCAGTCGTTACATGAAAGTACTACCTCGGACGGTACATCGACTCTCGGGAAAGAGAGAAAAGGGAAAAGAGGATAAGAAGTATTTTTGGCCTGGCAATTTCATCAGCAACCAGCTTTATGTGACTATTACATGCATGTTGGCAATTTTTGAAAGTTACCGGTACTTTTTCAGAAACATGAGAAT
The DNA here is from genome assembly GCA_009936505.3 of Holothuria glaberrima. Lineage (NCBI taxonomy): Eukaryota > Metazoa > Echinodermata > Holothuroidea > Aspidochirotida > Holothuriidae > Holothuria > Holothuria glaberrima. The sequence goes on from WURT03119302.1 coordinate 973, forward strand.
AATTTAGTGCTTCGCGAGTTGTATTCTTACCCGTCATTGGTTCTCTGCAGTGTCCAAAGTTCCTCTATTCATGAATTTGATTACACAGTATCACCGTAAGTCTCCATGTATGAAAATTCTTGATTCCGCTTTAAAAGCAAAACAACCAGTTTTCAATACCTCCATGAAGTAATTTCGTCACTATTGCTCTAAGCACCCACGATACTTTGTAAATATTAATTTATTCGTCTAAGTTCATCTAAAGTACTGTGATTAGTTCGGAATGTAAAATGAATTTCATAGCAATCAGAGTTTTTAACGGAACTTTTCATAACCAATGGTAACCCATAAACTGAGAATCATATGCAGGTCACTCATTTTATTGCAAGATTCATTTTATTCCGAGATTCTGCAGATTTTGTTCGACGGCCTCGATGCAACGCAATGTAGACTTAAAGTTAATAAAATATCTAAAAACGTGCAGTTTTCGGTAAAATGGGCATAATTAGCCTAAACCTTCTAATGGTAGTGCAGCTTGAGTGATATAACTGTTCAATGTCTCATGCAATCCCTGCCATCATCAATGCCCCTTATTTATGACTCCCCTTCATCATCAACTAGCCTGAGATCGGTTGTTTGTTCGAGTTAAGCCATGATGAAAAAAAAAAATGGTGAGCAATTTAATTCAAAACAAACGCTCTTTGAAGGCAGTTTACTTGCTTCATTCTAATGCCCATAATTTTATATAGTTCAGAGCTTTCGGGGGCTTTCCCCTGGTTACCCTCTCGGAAGTTGCCCCAGACCCCACCGTGACTTTCCCCATGCCTAAGAGGGAGCGTTTCGCATCCTTCAGTGCCGTTGGGTTCTTTGCAAATTAACTCCCCCAATAAATTCTTCCGCCCCTCAAAATTTTAAACCCACATTTACAAACTCTTGTTCAGCACTGCTTTTACCTTCATAGCAGGTGTCGATTTATTCTTTTTTTTGCCAGTCCCCTTGTCTGATTTTCATAGTATTGATAACGCAAAGGACTTGGGTATCGTCAACAGAAAAGTTTAAAAAAAGAGTTGTTCAGTTTGTCTATTCGTAATGTCTATGTATTTCCCCCTCAGATTTTTGGAACACTTTCACCTTTGACAAACTTTAGTTTAAAGGGCAAATCTCGCCATCCCAGACATTTCCAATTCTTCCAACTATGCAACTTGTAGCTCCTCCCATAACTGTATAAAGGCCTGTCCACACAGGATGCGTTGCGTCGCGTCCGGGTTCGATTCCCAGGTCGAGTCATACCAAAGACTTTAAAAATGGAACCTTCTGCCGCTATGCGTGATGCTCCGCATAAGCAATGGAGTAAGGGAAAACAAGCCAGTGAGCCACAATTGGAAAAAAAGGCCGTGGCCGGCTCGACTTGAACCAATCGGTTGGAAACTGGGCAGTTAAACCTCATCTAACTAACTAACTAACGTCACGATCCGTCTACGTCACGTTAATTTTGATTTTATCACATTGCACGTAAATCAATGCAGCCTTCCACACAGGACGCGTTGCGTGGGATGCTGAAAAAAGTTGACGTACGCTTCCGGAAGCGTCAATTTCTGGCAAAGTCCATATGCGTTCAGAAACAAAGTTGACGTACGTCACCATGCGTCAAATTTGATTTCTATCATGTTTTCCTCTCATAAAATGTTATCCTGAGAACATATGCATCACAAAAGAAGGAAAACCAGTCATAGTATTGAGGAATCCTGTTCAGGTTCCACTCGTACAGTGTCATCACATTACAAGGACGTACTACATGGCCAACTTCGAATGAAATTGCAGCTAAATACGTAGTCAGAGATTTCTCAGGAGGGGTTGGGAGGGGTCTGAGGGGAGGAGTGTCCCCTAGGTAAAATGTAATTTAAACCTAGACTTCTGGAAGCAAAATGGTGAAATGTTTGAGCTCAAAATCACAATAAAACGCCCGTAAATCGGGTAGAAAAGCTCATTTTTTGCAAAAAAAAAAGAAAATTCAACAATGAGAATGTATACGCGTATGATTGTTTGGGTACCCACCACGATATTATTGACTTCGGTAAGGGAAAACAGTTGTATTCATTGGTGGAGTGGTGAGAAGGGGTAGTCTGGGCACTAGACATGACTGCACAGGGACATTTCGCGGTACATGAGAAGATATAAATATATATTTAGGGGATAAATGCGAGGATGCCCGGTCTCAAATGTGATTTGAGACCGACGATGGCGTCATCACAGAGGCTGAGCGGACCGAGGCGATAGCACTGCCAATTTGAAGGTGAAGAATATCACAATGTAAAGCTGTAAAGTGGGACACCAAATCTAATGACTCCCTTATTTATGGAATCACCCATATATAACAGGCCTTGAATTTTGAGGCGTGCCAGTGCGATCGCACACCATCACTCGCCTCAAATCACTGTGAGGAGTGTGATCTTTTGCACACCTAGAACTCAGATAAATATATTAAGTTTAATAAAACAGCACACCTACCACACTCCTTAATTTCCTGAGGAGTGTGATTTGTAGCTCACCTGGAAAATTTAAAACTCAAGGCCTGATATAAAACGTTTGATTGTGGGGCTTTGTTCGGAGTGATTTGGGGCAATATATTTTATGCAAAACTGTCAGAAATGAAATCAGAGATTAAGAGATGAAATTTTCTTTTAAAAACATGTGCACATGGGACTGAAGGTTTTTATAGTTAAATAAAAAATATAAAAAAAAATCAGCTCGTCCAGTGATGAGAATCAAATTACTTTTATGGGGCCTTAACAGTAGGTGGATTTAATGGTTTTACAAGAAGTCTTAACGTAACATTTTACCTGAAATCAAAACAAAGAGCTCATTCTCAACTGACTAAATAGGCCAAAGTCAAATTATTCCATCCCTGTTTTGATATTAGGTTCATTTCCAATGTTTCCTTGCTTCTGCCAATTTTAGGGTAAAAGCAGGTCTTTGTTTGGTAACCCTAAACCTCATTGATATTGCTGAACAACTCACTGTTGCATCACTGAAATAGCTTGCCTCATGGGACTTTCATTTGTAATGCTTGGCATCATGTTTTACATACAGCATTACACTGGATTAGCTTAAAATTAGTTTTTACCTTTCCTGGCACAAAGCAGTAAGAGATATTGGCATTTATTCCATGGTACTGGAGGTCATGCACATGCTTTGACATGTATGGGCTTTTCCCCAGAGACAGTGCCCTCCTTCCTTCTGTCTTTAGCAGTCCTATTCTTCTGTTCCCTTCAAAATAAAAAAGTAAAAAGGAAAGTGAGCATTGAAAACATGATGATCGTGTAGTGACAGAAAACGTTTGGCTTCACAAACCCCCTCAGATGGCCGGAAACGACCCTTCCCGGTGCTCTAAGCTGCATGATTAGAGTCAAGAAATTGGGATCCTGAGTCTGAAAACGAAATCATCTCTGAAAATAGAAAAGAAGAATGTTAAACGTTCGACGCAGTGTGAACTGGAACGGAGGAAAACGTGCTCGAAGGCCGGATTGGCCGCCGGACAAATGACCACCCTAGTGCCTGGTGTCCCATAGTACAAGAGGAAAAGTGAGCCTATTTTGAGCTGTAACTTTTGTTAGGAATAATTGTTTTCAAACTTTTGACATGATTTGCTCTTCTCTTACACCCAAACATAATATGAAAAGGTAAAATTTATAGTTAGCCTTTTAATTATGGAGCTGGAAATTTTACCCAAATGTCACGAGTTGACCCTCTTATTTACGGAATCACCCAGATATCCTTTAAGCCTCTAACAAAGACACCATAATGCCCCATTACTAACAATAATCTGAGATTGTCTACATTACTGATTAGTGTCAACTTTCAATTTTGATACAAGATGGTTTGATGATACAAGACATTAAATGTCTTGTACCGACATCATCAAATGGACTATGCTAGGAATGCTAGCATATTTTTTATTTAAATACCCAACACACATTAAGGCATTAAGTTAGGCTGCAATTGTTAGGTTCCTTGATGCGATATATTTTGGATCACAGAATTTCACCCCAATTTGTTCAGTCGTTCTGACATTAACACTTTTAATCTACAGCCTATACCTAGACCTACTGTAGGTTTTGGGCATACTAAAATCAACTGCACGGTTATTTGTGGACGACTGTCTCTTGCATAATTAATACTATTTCAACTATCAAAGGATTCTGAGGATCTTCAGAAAGATCTAGATCTCTTAAATACTTGGCAAAACAAGTGGCAAATGATGTGCTTTAAAATCGGGCGAATGCTACGTCATGCATATCTCAGCAGGTAGATCCACTATCCCACATAGCTATAACCAGAGTGGTCAGACTTTGCAAACAGTTCATTCTCATCCTTACCTTGGTATTTTCAAGATAATATGAAATGGAATACACAAGTAGCTCATGTGGCTACAAAAGCTAGTAGGGTACTCAACCTGATAAAGCGGAACCTTTCAAGTTTCATTGCTCCGAGCAGCTCAAAGCCGCTGCCTATACCAGCCTAGTCAAACCTCAATTAAGAGTATAGGCCTACATTGAACGAAGGAATGGTTACCAAGCTCCTCCATGATCTTAATGGGACAACTTTGCAAAACAGAAATCTGCCTCTAGTCTTAGACCATTCTTGACAAAATCAATTAGAACCTAGTTGATCACTTTCTGAAACTGGTGACACGGCAAGGTCTTCATAAGATGGGCAAGTCCTTAGAAGTTTACAAATCGTGATGAATCTAGTCCCAAAATCACAATCCAATGAATAGTCCCCAGTAATCCTCTCCTCTTCCACATTAGTGAGCAGGAAGATTGTTTGTTTCTGCTGGCAGAACAATTGATTTCCTTATGCGTGGGTGACGTCCAGCCGCATTTTGTAATGGATACTAATTTCAAGGGTCCCTGACCAAATGCCTGATTCGCCCGGGTGGTTAACAGAGTTCTGAAACAACTGTTAAACTCTAAAAGAAATGGAACAAGCTGCCCGAAGGGACTGTCAGTGAAGCCAGTATCAACTCTTTTAAAATTAATTTACATATCGATTAGTACAAATTCCCTCCCTGCACATCTATGGCTCATACGCTCTACTATTTTCAGAACCCTGCCAGTATCCAGAAGAAGAAGAAGAAGAATGACGTTAGGGCCTACGTACCCCAGATGCAATTTAGGGATGAAACTTGCACTCACTGTAGTGTAACAATAAAAGCACGGACTGTTAGGCCTAGTACTTCCGTGCAACGACTCATTCCATCGTATAAACACCTTTTTATCTAGTTGACAATATAACACATTCTTGTTGGTGTGTTGTTAAATATCATCTCGACTAACTTGCCTACAGTAACTAACTTACTAACCTTTTGTCGTGTAACTTAAGTTACAGTTTAACACAGTAAACAGTAAACATAGTTTACTTGCCATGAAGGCTTTCTCCGCTAACTCCCGATGGCACTCCTTTTGTACTGGCACACATCTTCTTCTGAGGTTAGACTTAAGCTCATTCGATGTTAACTTCGAAAAATCAGTATCCGAAGGACACTGAGAAGAGCTCGTAATGTCGACATGAGCGTAGCCTACCTGTGCATGCAGCAACAGACGACAGCAGACAGCGCAAGTAATTTATGTAAAGCTAGGCTAGTGATATCCCGCCGGTTTGTTTACTTCGCCGTATTGCGCAATGCACAAGATGGGACATAACCTAAATTCCTTCCCACAATTCCGCAGTCGATCACGTGACCACCTCAGATTTCGGTATTTGGAAAAAGGTCCATTGGAAACTACACACTGCATCTCGAAGTGACGCATCGAAATTGACACATTCTGTACAGACAGGCACGCGACTTGACGTATCCGGAAGGATGCGTAAAAGTGTCGTGACGTGACGAATACGCAACGCTTACGCATCCTGTGTGGACAGGCCTTAATGCTCCTTTATTGCTTCAGGCCATGTCCTGGTGAACGTAAAAGGCTATATAATGTGAAATCTAAGCACTCTCTCTCTCTGCATTGTGTGGAATGTGAGCTACTCTGCATCTTTTGAATTTTCAGACTTTGCTGTCAATCAAAGATCAGTCACCAACTGAGAATTTTGATACCCTCCACACTAAAAATGTACTTTGGGTGACGAGTGTCTGTCTTTAAGTTTAATCAACATGGTGATTGTTCCATCTCCAGGAATTCACACCTAAAAAACAAACATAAATGGTGTTTCTTCTAAGCAGGCAATTACCGTTGGGAACAAAAAACATAATTTTGACATGTTGTACCCCATTTTATTCCAACTTTGTCGCTTCGCATGCCTCCAGTGTCAATTTGTTCTTCCATTTCTATCCTTATTGCTCAAATCATATGGTCCTGTTTAAGAATTACACTCAGGGCAAAAAAAAACAGTGGCTGACAAATTACTTGAGACGAGTCGGCACTTTGTGAAACTTTCATTAAAGTTATTAACTCCGATATTTTGGCAACCCCACAAAGTGCAGTTATAGGAGTTCCATTTTATGCAGTTTTCATTTATTTTCCCCATATGTATTCAATATGTAGATACCGTTAAGACACTTTTATTGAGTGCTTAAAAAATTTCGTGCATTTCATGTAACGTATATCGAATCAAATTGAACGATGTACGGAAAACTATTGAAACAGTAAATAAAAAGAAAAAAGGCGTACAAAAGGAACTCGTTTTTAGATGAGAATAGCTCTAAAAACAGATTCGGACATTACACAACCCGAAGCCAATGTTCTCCGTGACGAACTTGATAACCATTTTGTACTTGTTTTTCCTTGCTTTTTTCAGAGAGGCTTATAAAAGGCAGCCCGTTTTTAGATGAGAATAAATCTTAAAACGTATTCGGAAATTACAGAATCCGAAACTACTTTTCTTTGTGAATAACTTGATTTTTGTTTTTTCTTTGTTTCTGAGGTTATATGTTTGTTCTTGTTTGTAAAATTGAGTCTATGGCTATAGGTCCTTTTGTTGCGATAGGCCTAGGTCATAAATTTAAAGAGCATTTACCTCTTTCACTTTACTAATCGCTCAGAAGCCTCTCCAGCTGGCTATATTTGCCTTATATTGGAGGAGAGGGATCAACAAAATTTTTTGAAACTCTTGGAGACTGCAGCCCAGGCCCGTATCCAGAAAAGGTACTGCAGGGTGAGAAATAGCTCCAGGGGAGACATATTGCAGAGGTGCGATATGCTAAATGAATTCAGCCAATGGGGCAAATTTTCGTAGGGTAATCGCCCTCTGGATCACCTGGCTACGGACTTGCAGGTGCCCCTTTCATGCTAGTACGCCAGTCCCAACAGCCACGACGAAAACAAATGTCTGGAGAGTGTAGATCCTGAACTCTTCTCAGCATTCGCTTTCTACATTTAAGTCCTCCACTTTTTACCTTCAGAGCATGTGTCACACACGTACTCCTCTCTAGACGTACATAGGGCCTCTTTTAACTTACGATTGCAAACAATACAGGAGTAATACACGTTCGCCAAGTGGGCAACCTACTTTAACACTTAGCTGTTTTAACTACACTGTGTACCTGACTGTAATAGGGGTTCCAAAGCAAGAACATTCGAATGATGATTAACATTAGGACAGTACGATACGTCCGCAGCTTGAAAAGGTATATCTAGGATTAACTTTTCACCTTTAAATTTTGTCCTTAACAAATTTAAATCTTCTTGCACTCTTCTAAGGTATACCTCCTCAGTTGACCTCAGTTGACGGGTCGCGTACAAAGAAAATCCTTTGCAAAGACTGCATCCTACATTGCCGAAAACGGCAATTCCATGCCTTAGAAGTCGCTTTTCAACAATCTTTATTTTAGAATCTCATGTGTTAGAAAAATTCATTTTTCTAGAAAAGAGGTAAACTAGAAAACGTTTATTCGGTAAGATCACTTGATTACCGGCGAAAGTCGCTTAGTGATCTTCATGCTTACTTTTGAAAGGCAATACATGCTCGGTGAATGTGAACATTAACGTAAACTGATACAATTATTGTAAAGTTAGTTAGATGGGGTTTCACCCCTCAACTCATAACCTCTTGGTTTAATCTAGCGCTCACTGCCTTTTTTCCAGTTGTGGGGCACTGGATTGTTTTCCCTTACTCCATTGCTTATGCGGAGCATCACGCACAAAGGCAGTAGGTTCCATTTTTAAAGTCTTTGGTATGACTCGACCTGGGAATCGAACCCGGGCCTCCCGCGTGAGTATAATTATTCTAAAGGTATTGAAGCTATTTCGGGAGGAGGGAACAAAGTCAAGCTTTTCCGGAAATTTAATTTTGAAACAGCAAAAATATAGCAATGCGAATTTAACAGGTCATTGCAGTTGCAGAATACCGATATATCTTGAAATTCTTCAACCGAAAAGCAGGGCTTTTCTTGGAATTCTGTATTTTTCAACTTGTAAAAAAAATAACTATTGGCAAAATTCTGCTATATTTGGTACCGTACCCCGAAAATTCTTTTTGGCACGAAGTAGTAAAAAAATTACATGGATGTCTTAACATGGAATTATAAACAAAGAAGATGATGTCTAGCTTGAAAGAGGTAAACTGATCTCCAACTGATCTCTGTTCCATATTAAGAATAAAATTTGTAGTAACATTACCGCACTTCCAAAACAGATGATCGATGGTTTCCTCATATTCTTTACAGAAGGAACAAAGGGAACTTTGTTTCAACTTGAGACGATATTGTTAATTATTAATTTTACCAAGAATCTTGTGTAAAAAGCTAACTTGAAAGAATTGGATCTTACTTTTATTTACAGAACAAAACGTTACATTCAAATAGTACTCCAGCAAAGCTCAATATCTTTAAACGAGGTTGAATTTCACCTTATGACAGCTGTGGGAGGAGTATTCACTTTCTGAACAGTGACCTGGTGGCGGAGCAAGGAAATTTGGTCAGAGGGGCGAGAATGGCCTGTAGGGCGCTTTGAAGTAGGTAGATACCCTATGTCTCAATACTGCAAAAACCTAAAAGGGGCTCCGACAGGCGATTTGAGTCCGTCGGGGGGGGGGACAGCCCCTGATTATATGGACGTTCCGCTACTGCTGAATAATCTGTTTGTATATCCGTCTAGACATGATGTACCGCTTTTGTATAACGCATTTTACAGGGGGACCTATTGCTGTTATTATCTCCATTGTGTATACAGTGTATGTCTAAGCGTTCTGGATGGCAGAGATAATATCGAAGGAAATTGTGAAAGCACAGGAGTTAATATTAGATTTAACTTTTAAAGAGCGATATGATAACGGTCTACAATTCCTGTCCAAGAAATCTTTGACATATTTCACATTTTGTTACACAAAGTCTCGTCAAATGTCGTGTTATTATTGATTCTAATGAAACAATTGTTCCAACTGATCACCGAATTATTTATCGGTCGGTTCTTTGAAAGTAAAATGTGCCAGACATGACAAACATTGTTTACAAAAGAATTACGTATAACAACATATCTGGCTAATAATTACAATTAAAGAGGAAGCCTTTTCCACACTTATTCAGATAATAATCAAAATACAGTTTCAAACAAGATATTTCCCTGCCACCCAGAAACCGTTTCACCTATCTACACTTAAAATTTCGAATAAAACTTAATGTCATACGTGTCACAATAAGGCCGCCTTGCGTTTAACTTTATCCG
>WURT03119313.1:0-11821 GCA_009936505.3 Holothuria glaberrima
ATTCATTGACACTGATACATGTATATTATTTTATAAGGGGTATATCCTATCAATTTTAGATTATTGCAGCACTGTATTCAAGGAATTATTTAATGTTTAGAATGTTTAATATGTTTAATCACGCATTGTACAAATTCTCCTTAATATTAAGTCTTACAACCAGTGTTCTTATTTACCCGTTTTATATCATGATGCATTTTTTAAACTTTCCTGTGCTGCTCATCTTTTAATTATGTACTCTTAACGTTTTATATGAAGTTTAATGTTGATTGCTTTTACTCCATCATTTTGTTTACCCTAATATTTTACTGATCGTTTTGATTTTTCTAGTTTTATTTCTATTTGTTTTCATAAACTTCCTGTTCATTCTTCATTGTTTTATTCTTGTAGTCATGTAAGCTCACTTCTTTTGTAACAAAGGCCTCGAGTGAAATAAGCTACTTTTTAGCTAAACGAGTTTCACCGTATATGAAAGGATTAATAAATGTCTAACGGACCTTCGATCTAAACATGCAATGAAAAATGTTAGATCCTATTAGGACAGCAGAGCACAGGAAAGCTCCTCAAACAGCACTATTCAACAATAGGGACGATGAAAAGCTTATCCAACCATCCTTGATGATCGATTAAATAGTCATCAACAGTTGCGTATTTGTCCGAAAGTCTTTAAAATAAACACCGTGGAACTGCTTATTCACCGCCGCTCGGGCCCAAACAGGGCGTTTTGGCTACGATTGAGGGTATGTGTTTTTCCGCCAGTCTGCAATGGGACCACGCGGGACAGATGCATGATGTAGTGGTGGTCTGAAGGTTGAGAGGTTGATCACTTTAAAGGCCCTCTAATCTCACCCCAGACAGTAACAATTCCCCCAGTTTACTTTCAGCCCCTACTCCAATTTAAACCAAACCACTTCATCAGTACACCTCCAAGACAAAACCTCAGAAGCTGCACTGATTTTAAATTATCCGGTACAATATTGTCAAGAAAAGTGTGTGAGCTTAATTGGGAACACAGTTGACTGTACACGTCACTGTTGACCAATCAGAGTGGAGCTGTATTGTCTGAATGAGTGTCAGTTACCAGTTACCAACTGTTTTCAGAACTCTAGGGCTATTCCTGAATATGATTTGACAGGGAGTTACCAGCAACTTCTGGTTTGGATGAATGCCATATTCCCTTTAATTGAAAGCTTGAACATCGCGAAGGGTTTAATTCCTTCTGGGAGCAAAATCCCGTGATATAACTTTTGTGTTTTTCCCGGCATCCAGCCGAAATGACTTTTAGAAAAAATTGCTTCGAAAAAAGTTCCAACTTATTTCATTATCTTTGTTTGTTCCTAGAGCACGGTTTTTGATACTTATACATCAATAAACATGGATCCCCTGATACAAAGTGATGTTGTATGGATTTTAATTGTTGGTTTCCTAATCGCGTTCGTTCTGTCGTTTGCTGTTGGAGCCAATGATGTCGCGAACTCATTTGGTACATCTGTTGGTGCCAACGTGCTGTCACTTCGCCAAGCTTTCTGCTTGGCAACAATATTTGAAACTCTTGGTGCCGTCCTGCTTGGATCAGCCGTCTCTAATACGATCAGTGCAGAAGTGGTCGATCTCTCCTTGTATAGCTCTAAACCTGAGGCTCTTATGGTGGGACAACTAGCCGTTTTGACAGGTTCGTGTTTGTTTTCTTTACTTACAAAGAATGTTTCTGTCATAAAGTTAAAGCTAACAACAAAACTTGAAAGTCATTCGAAAATGTGTCATGAACTTAAAGTAGTTTTACGCATATGTGTTCGAGACGGGCGCTGTCCCGCAACCCCTCCCCAGAATTTGGAGAAAACCAATTTCTCTGGCAGAGGTTTGGAAAGACATCGGACATTATTTCGGGTTTCTCCGGCAAAAACTGCTTAGCACGCCCCCCCCCCCCCAGTCAAAATGCCCAGTTCACCTTTTATTTTTATGTGTGCAATCATGTACTTTATATTAAAGCAAGAAGCATTGTTGTAACTAAGATGTACTTTTTCAAGAAATTAACCACTGCCTCAGCGCCTCAGTGGAGTCATTGAATGAATCACACCAGTGCTTTCAATAGTGACAAAATAATCTGAAATTTGTCAAGTCAGATATAGTGTTGGACGATACCACCGTGTAAACTCCATCCCACTTGGAAATATCCGAGGACACCACTGGTTGTCGGTTGACAACATAAAATTACGTCACAAGAACACTTGTTCATAGCTATTGCCCTGGAAACAGTCTTTGATTTAAAAGCGATGTCATTAAGATGGCAAGTTCATTGTTTAATGAACTTATACACTGCCTACAATATTAGCAGTGTAAGCTTAAAAACTGCACAATGTACTTGTGATATCAATGTTCGCAAGCGAAGCGCAAAGTCGGTCAACATACTTGGATCTGCAATTATGGTTTGTAAATAAAGGGAAGAAAAATAGCCGTAGGGTTAGGGTTAGGTCATAAAGAAACTGACGAAAAACACGGTACGAGGACTGTTACGAAACTTCTAGTCTTCTGTTAAATATATATATATATATATATATATATATATATATATATATATATCACAGTATAATTAGTATTGAATAATCATGATCAGCTTCAAATGATTTCAGCTTTTCACCTGTATTTAAGTTACTATATCAGTGAAGCCGCCAGAAATGAATTTTAAAAGTGGAGGAGCAAGCGAGGGCATGCAGAAATGTTTAGGTCAAAACTGTTGTGAGTGTGCATTACTCCCAGTGGCGGAACAAAGGCGGGCATGGAGGGGCAGCCGCATCTCCCTACACGGGCCAGGAGACACAAAATGGAGGTAGACGAAAAATTAAAATACAAATGGTTTCCGAACTCTCAGAAATCCTTCGCAAACTATCAAAATTTTAGCGCGCTTCAAGCCTTAATTTAATGTTGTGCTTATTATCAATACATTCCCATAACAACTCCCGGAGAAGCAAAGCAGCAAACGTTCTAAACTTTTTACGAATTCCGAAGTAGAACACTCACTTTTCTGATTGTCAGATAGGTTTGTTGTCGATTGACAGTGTCTCGATGCACAGCCAGAATGCAGTCATGGAATTTATATTTAATGCAAAATTTCGGAACGGTTCTCACGTACTCGTCACGGTCTGCACTCCATCTCCTGACCATTATCAGCGTAATGATAAAGAAAATTATTCTGATCTCAGCAGTTTTCTCAAAAGGTAGATGTCCATCGTCTGTAGGAGCCTCGTATCAATCTGGGATCTTTGACTTTTCTAGTTTGTCACATGATGTGAAAGACTGGAAGTACGTATTTTGCCGTTTTACTTTTTCAAAGCACTTTTTACCTCGCGCTTCGCCCGCCCTCTTATAGATTGTGAATGTCAATGCATTTACAACAGAAAAGCGCTCTGAAATGCGCTTGGCAGTCCTCCACCCCTATTGTTATACCTACTAGGGAGGTGATATGTACCTATACTCTCCCTTTCGCTTATTCCCCATTGCTAAAATCTGTTCGTCTGGATTCTGGTTCACAAAGGGAAAAATACAATCGCATACAATCGTTTTAAGAGTGCTTGGCGTAGCACTCTTTGTGTCATGTAGATGTTAGGTATAATAAGCATCATGATGGTGCCCCCTTTTGTGTAAAATTAATTCAAAGTTCCAGGAGGCCCTGTACCGGACTCGGCCACCCTTATATACCTATTTATAATGTGCAATGAAGCAAAGGAAGATCAAGAATGTTTCTGTGGACTCCATGCAGATCAATTTTTGCCTGAAAATTGCTCCGGACAGAAGGCAGTAAAGTAGCCGGGGTGAGGGCTTGAGGAGGTTTGTTGACAACATACCCTTCTCTTAGACATCATACTCTCCTATTTCAACTAAACAAAAATTAAAATTCACTGATAATGGACATTTTTCATACATACGATTAGTTTCAAACAAACTTCCAAAAATAGTACCGTTTTGCATCTAAGTTACCTTAAATTAACAAAAATTTCTCGAAGGGGGAGGGGTGTCCCCTCCCCTTATACCCCTATCCAGGACGACTACAAAATCGCAGGAACGTATAAAAAGGCACAATTTTCGTAGACTTTGGGACTGACTGATTGAGGTCGCATTACGACATCCCGGGCTCTATGGGCGCACATCGAGTCTCTTGACCCCCCTGCAAACAACCCTTGAGACGCCACTGATTACCCCTAGAAACGTTTGTACAGTAGTGGATTAGGGGCAATTGGGAGTAAGCCTCATTTACGTGAAATAAGCAAATGTCACATGCCACCTCCTCAACCCTGGCCCAACCTTTTGTCAGTTTCAATGTAGCTTCAACTGTGTAGCACAGCAGATCTTTTTAAGGAATGACTGCATGGGATGGGGGAGGTTGGGTCAGGGTGTGGAGAACCTGTGCCTAGAGAAAGTTGTCGGGTCTATAACGCTTGTATTTTAAATCCATGTATGTAAGTTCTAGCACAGAAACGTAGTACGTACCTTCCAAACAAAACCAGTCATGTAAAAAAAAAATTGTAAAACACTTTGATTTTTGCCCGTGAGAAACACATGTTACGGGGAACCTGCTGCCTATTGATTCGCTTAGGTTTATTATAAAGAGGGTGTTTGAATCAATAAATTGTAAGACCCAGGCACAAAGATTAGACTTTACATATCGTCGTGTGTATTCATTGCATCTGTCACAATCGTCCGGGTCAGCGGCAGTCATCATCGAGGTCGTGAAACAAAATCATTTTTTTTTGCAAATTTCCGTATACGCTGTAATTAATCGGAAACTTAACTAAAGCAATCTATAGTACGCTACCTTGGGAAGGGTGACCCGACGTCCCTGGTTCTATTGTTAAGTTCCCCTTTAATTAGCATGTGTCCCCGAAAGTGTTCGATATTTAACAAGAAATCCATTAAATTTTAAAATATGATAACTTGTACACGGCCAAGTTAGAGTCGTTGCAAAAAGTAGGCAGTGTCATGAGTGGATCCGTGTGGTAGCTCCATGTTAACACCACTGCTGTTTTGAAAACGCATTCAGGGAGAAAATATTTCAAAGTCTAGGAAATTTGGAAAAGGTACACAAGGTCATGAAATATAGGAAGGACAAATACATAATATTTACATAATTTTATTGCCTTCAAAAGATATTTTTTTTTGTAAAAATATTTACTTAAACACTGACAACAGCTTTAACCATGTTACACATGAGAACCTCGGGGAACACAAAATTTCTCAAAGGGGAGGGGGACAATCCCCTTAGACACATGTCCCAGATTTTCATCATAGACCTGGTCAATGTAACCTCATGCAAAATTAAAATGTCATTTGCATGCGACAATTATGCACATGACGTCACGGGTCATAAACAGAAGTGGACACGCATGCGCAGAGGATACGCCTGTTCACACTTTTGTACATGCGGTAGTGCAGCATGTCTTGTATGTTGTTTGGCTGTTATGAAATTAACGATGACTTCAATGCTTATTGTCTATTCAAAGGAAGGACAGAGGGGTTCGCCAGATAAGGGAGGCTATGAATCGTTATTTGTGGTAGTTTATACCGCGCGGCATGCGCACTTAGGAAGGCAGTCCGTAGCAGACGCCTTTCACAAGTTCAAGAAACAGATTTTTGACATTTTATGCAGATGTCATGGCCGAGTTCAGTTTGCTTTTTTTCAGTGTGTGCACATTTCTTTACATTTTCCTTCATACATTCTTCTTCACACAAAGATACGATGCACTTGTCAGTGGTTATTTGGACGAAAATTCCTTTCATTTAAGTATTTGTTAGGTCGTTTTAAATGGTTAGATGTAAAAACGAAGTATTCAAAAGAGGATTACAAAAATTTCGTCATAAGTTAACCATAAAATTTAGGCACTTAGGGGATCTACATCAATAGCCTATCGACCAAACGTAAGATACACTCCTGCCATGATGCTAATTTCCACAAAAGAAATGTTTTCTGTGCAAGTTATGTTTATACCGCACTGGAATGACATCTTCTTATTTCTGTTCTTCCGAATTTTTCTCGTGCCGCATTTGTCTAGATAAAGTGAAAATCCTGATACTAGAAAAATTAAAAGAAGAATCACCCCAAGTTCGTGACCGTCGGTCAATTTCAATTTTGATGAGGAAGGTGAAGAGCGCTAAGGATTGCAAGGGTTTTGGAAAAAGTACTTTACTCAAGCTATCTTACAGAAAGTAAAAACGAGACAATCTCACATTTTTCCTATGGACAGCAGTGCTAATGAGACACCTACGTGTATTAAGCTCACGCGAAGCACAACGAAAACTTTTGCAAATTGCGATTCCCCTATACAAGGATACATTCCTGAATTGTGTATGGAAGGACCATGGTACGCGTAATGAAGAACATTTTGTACTGCCAGTTACCTAGGGCTTCACGTCACAAACGTTCGACGGGAAGCCGATGTCCATGCTTTCAACAAAAATTGTCTCCGCCACTGTATTAGTTAGCTTTTATTGCGGGTGCGCACAAAGCGCGCTTGGAACAATCTTCCTGGCAATTTGATGGTATCTGAGATATTAATGTTTCCCTTAAT
Organism: Holothuria glaberrima; assembly: GCA_009936505.3. Classification (NCBI taxonomy): domain Eukaryota; kingdom Metazoa; phylum Echinodermata; class Holothuroidea; order Aspidochirotida; family Holothuriidae; genus Holothuria; species Holothuria glaberrima. Next base: position 6,561 of record WURT03119313.1, read on the forward strand.
TTCAGATTGCCAAACTACCTACAATATTGCTTATTGTTTCATAATTTCTCTAGCCTCGCTTCCTTCCTTACAATTTATTATTATTTTTATTATTTTTTAAGGTCTGGAAAATGTGGGGGAAGGTTCCTCCTTGTCACCCCCGTAATCCAGCCTATGAAAAAAGTTTAACTTACAAAATAAATCCCTCAGGGCAGGTTGTTGTAAACTGTCCTTGATATACAGGTTGAAAAATCAAAGGATAACATCACAAATATTTTGCCGGTCCCTCTAGTAACGTTACAAATTTGATAATAGCTCATGTTTATTCATCGGATAAGTGAAAAATAGGGATTTCGCTCTAAAAAAGTCAGTATTTGATAGATTTTTATGGTAATTGTGTCTTTTCCCTGGGTTTTAACGCTCTTTACATCATAACATCCGACTGTTTCATTTTAATTTCAGAAGATCTAGCTATAGACACCATTGTTATTCTTGTACGGTGTTGTATCTTAGTGGTCACAACAAACATCTAAATTACTGGTTGGGCTGGATGGTGAAATAGATTCATGATGACGTCTATCATAATAAAAAATAAGACGTCCTTCTTATTAACTGTGCATGAAATAGAGCCTGGATAAGATCATGTGTAGTATCTCTTCTCAGCCAGTCTAGACCACGGATGACAAGCCCATGATATAGAGGTCTGAAGGTCAAAAGGTTGGTCATGTTAAGTATTGCTGTCCCCTCCTTGGACGTGGCTCCTTTGGGGAGCAGAACTCCTTCGAGAATAAAGTTAGGTTTAGCCCTTCGGCTCTTCTCTAGAGAGTCGAGGGGACTTTGGAAAAAGTTTTAAAATAGAGCATGAAAACGTGTGTAAGAAATACTACATTTCCAAATAGATTTGAAAATAAGGAGAATAAGGTATTGACCCGGGAATTCAGGTCTCCAGGAAAGGAATTGGTTCGGACTTGGGTTTGTTGCAAGGACCCGGATGAAGCCTGCACTACGTTTCCCGTCTGCGGAATATTTTCTAAAGATGAATGGGGCGATTTTCGGAAATTTCCAATTATATCATGAAAAATGAAACATGATGCTCAGGCAAGGATTAAGGTTAGGGTTAAGGAAAAAAAAATTGCCCTCATGCGTCCCGGGAAAAAAATCACGCTTCACATCTACAGTGCTTGTTGTGTCAATATGGTAGCCAGCGACGTGCGCAAGGGGGCCAATGGGCCATGCCCCCTCCCTTATTCCAATTTTTTTAGTTCCTAAAAATACGTAAATTTTTTTTAACACAAATTCTACTTCAAAAAGTAGCATATGTGGCACCAAATTGCATGTAAGGACACCTAATTTTTCAAAAATTCTCCCCTTGGACCCCTCTCACTGATGCCAATTTTCGTTTTTAGTTCCTAAAAATACGTAAAATATTTCAATACAAATTTTACTTTAAAATGTAGCACCAGATTGCACGTAAGGACACCTAATTTTTCAAAAATTTTCAAAGGGGGAGGGGGAACCCCCAGGCCAACGATCACACAAAATACTGCATGCCCCCTTCCCCCTTGAGAGAAATCCTTGGTGCGCCACTGATGGTAGCGTTCTTGGGCTAGTCGACCAACCCTATCGTTGATTTCATAAATTCGCCCTTGGCTGTTGTCAATTTTGCCTCTTCGCAAAAATGTCTTTAGAGTTAATATGCTTCGGTCAATTCATCTCAAAACGATTTTTATCACCTCATAACGATACGCGTTTGCGACAGGAAGAGCAGAGCGATTGAAAAATATCAACAACTACCGCTTTTGTTCAGAAAGATGTTGTAAAAAGGCTCCATGATAACCCATTGTAGAAACTGGCATGACGTTGTACGTTGTTATACGTCATTTTTGAAAGAATAGCTAAAAATTATACCTCCACGTTTTGATTTCATTCCCAGCATGCGCAGTGTGGTTGCTGATAGCTACTGGACTGAAGCTACCGGTTTCCACCACTCACAGTATTGTTGGAGCAATGGTCGGTTTTCAACTTGTCACCGTCGGCACCAATGGTGTTCAATGGAGAAATCTCTTCTACATAGGTAAGAAACATTTTGCCAACGGACGTGAATCTATGGCTAGTGACCCAAATTTGGATAGCATCAAAGTATCTGTCAGTGGTAAATATTTGTTGATAAAATATCTTTCAATGTTTCTGTATTGTTTTCAATACACATTGCCGGTTCTAAAATTGCACCGAAACAACTTCACGTGACAGTTTTCTCCGGAGGTTCGAAATAAGTGTAGCGTCTCGTTTTCGTGAACTGGATGCAAGAGGATTCCTTTCTACTACGAGAAATGACACGGGGTTAGTAAATATAGCACATCTGGTCGCATGGTAGCGGCCAAAACATTGTTACGCCACTTTCCCTTTGATGGAAAGAGACAAGATATAGTTAAGGATGTAATGGACTCATGTAAATATGCCCTGATTGGTGTCACGGAATCCAAAGCAAGCGGTCCCGTTAAAGAAATTTTTACCATCACTACATAACATATAAGTGGTGGCGGCTCCCTAGCCCCCGTCACACACCCCTTTTTGCCTTCCTAGGAAATCATAAATTACCATTCCCTTTATAAATCTAAATATATCTCGCACCTGAAAAATATTTTGCCCTCTGGAAGCTATTTTGCCCCTATTTTCCGGACTCTAACCTATTAACCGGACTACTGTAGGGCAATGGCACGTATATGTATCTTGTTGAACAAGGAATTACCGAAAGCAAACTTACACTTGACTGAATGCTTTCGCAATAGCCAATCCTACTTACAAACAGACAGACACTTCTAATATATTTTGAGCTGGGCTGGCCAGAATTCACAATAAAATGAAAGCACTCTAGTGGCAGCTCCCTGCTTTGATTGACATAAAAAGGAAGAAAATTCAAGCTAAGAGGTGAAGTAGAAGTGATTCTAATTAGACGATGATAGTTGCAGGTCAGTGAAATGTGAGATTTATCTCAGCCAAGATTACTTAGTATAAAACCAACGAGCCACCATCTTGATACTGACAGATGGCGTAATCAGATAACAATATCAAATATCGGGGGACAGATAACAATATCAAATATTGGGGGACATGTGCTCTCTTGCCCCCGGGATCGCCGCCCATGCTCCCTCCCTTATGTGGACAAGTCGACTTAAGGTACAGTGTGGCTACGTGTCTCTAGCAAGTTCGTTACCTGAAGTCATTGGGGTTAATTCGCCAGAAGTAGCTGAGGGTACATAATTTTTGATACGAGTCATCTGTTTATTTTATTTTCAGTGACATCGCGTACAAGTCCATCATATATATATATATATATATATGTGTGTGTGTGTGTGTGTGTGTAGCAGAGGTAAAGCTAGTTCTATACGATAAAGTAACTAGCAATTAGATTTTAAACTGCCATATATGAAATATTTACAAAGAGGCCAGTAACCACAAAAGAGAAGCGAGCATATAATTTCTAAAGGCGTGAAGCCCAGGACTCCCGCCTTCAAGACAGACACTCTTCATCCCAGGAACGTTTTGATTGGGGATACCAAAACTCTCATTCGGTGACTGCTCTTTGATTGACATCAAACTCAAAAGATGTATAGCAGCTCACATTTAACTGTATGCAAGAGAGAAATTTATATGATTACATATTAGGGCCATGTATGCTCACCAGGGCATGGCCTTAAACTGTAAGCTAGGTTTGGGTCTTCACAAGAAGAAGGATAAGTGGGGGATGGGAGGGGCTGTATCTTAGTCGGGAATGTCTAGGATGACAAACTTTACCCTGTAAGGCCTGGCGGGAATCCAGGGAGCACAGCCCTTAGACTGTTAGAAGCTTCGGGATTAAAGATGGCAGTCCTGATATCAAATATTTTTTTACAAAAAAAAAAAAAATTACATGTGTTACGATCCCTTTTTATGTCTGGAAATATTGAAAATTGCCCAACGCTAGTGTTACTGTAAAACTTTATGACCATATATGGTAGAAGTAAAATTGGTAATTAGGTTGTATTTTTCACCTTTCCCCGTGCGCCACTTTGAACACATCCGACGCGCCCCCAGACATTCTCTCCGCCATTTGACTGGAGGAGCCCTACTTTTGATTATAAGCACGGATGACGTCACACTTTGTCACAGTACTTAATTGTCATTACTTATTGAGAAAATTCTGCATTCTGATTGATCGCAAACTGACTGGTTCTTAAAATCATACCAGTCATTAGATCAACATGTAGGCAATAAGCACTAGGAAAATACAAATTTATGACTCTTGAGATCATATACTGTGAGTTGATATGACAACCGTAAGTCTAATAAATTATGCGGGCAGTCCTAAGTGGCGAAAGAGTAACTGATAATTTATACATACGGTACAGTTTGCTGATAACTGATACAACATCTGCCGGTACTATAAATTTACCCATAAGCTATACTTTACAGTTCCCAAGTATTATTGGTCAGACATTGAAGAACAGTGTATGTAAACCAGGCGCGTAGCTACGGGGGGCTTGTGGACTCACGCCCACCCCCATGAAAGCCTCCCATTCGCTCTCACTGGAATTCAGACTCTTGAATAAAAGTCGGCCATACCTTTTTACCTTTTGCCTCACTCAAATTATTATCTTTACGACAAATTTACATCTTCGACCTCTGCAGCCACCTAGCATCAGTAGAGAATCTTAGAGCAATATAATAGCACAAGTAGCGTACACGGTAACATTCGTAGCATGTACTATTTGTTATTACACATTTTTTAACGATAATATCTAAGCATGGGCCAATTCCTTGAAGGATATGACATTTTACATCTAAGTTACCCTCACCTTTACAAAATTTTTCAGGGTGGAGGAGTTACCCCTCCACTTGGACAACACACCTTTCCTTTACAGTCAATCAAAAGAAAAAATTCAAGTAATTGCAAAAGTTTTCCAGTATATTATCGGTTCAAAAATTTATTAAAGATAGCACCATTTTGCGTCTAAGCCATTTTAAATGAACAAACAATTTCTCAAAAGGGAGGGGGAACCCCTCCCCTTAGTCCCCTCCCCGGGACATCACCTGCACAAGGTGACAAAGCAATGATTCGCTCCCGGTTCAAACTACTTCCAATGCGAATTTGCACATTTTGCACATTTTGCACATTTTACATCGGCTTTCTGGGTGTATCTCGGGTGGACTTAAGGCATCATCTTCTATAGAGGTTCTTCACGTGACGTCATAATGGGCCCGATTTTACTTGTTCCGCCATTTTGGACGTCAAATTTCGTGCA
>WURT03119324.1:0-15499 GCA_009936505.3 Holothuria glaberrima
AAAAAAAAAAAAATGTAGCAGAATATTCAAGCAGGTAAGTGAAGAAAAAACAATTTGCAAAAGGTTAACAGCTTGTTAATGAAAGACACATCTTTAAAGTGATTGATGTAAACTTTGAGTTTGACATGTCATATAGCCCTATTAGGTCTCTAGTTAATCATATTTAAAGACTTTGGAAGGAGGAGGTCAATAATGCACCTTTAGCAGGATCATTAAACAGCTTCTTTTGAGATATTTGCAATTTGGAACCATTGTTTATCTAATGTCTGCTACTGTATTTGTGCTAGTGATTTCATGAACTTAATTTTATATTTTGCTTAAGTGCACTTCTCAGTAATTTATGTGTCATTGTATTCTCTTTTCCAGTAATCGATGCCTGTGCTGCGTTTGAACCATGTCAAAATGGTGCCACATGTAACAGTACTGGGGAAGACTTCAGCTGTTTCTGTCCAGACGGCTTTGAAGGGGATTTATGTGAAAATGGTAAGTGTCAACAGAATACGCATTGCTTTTCTGATTCAGGAATTAAATATTGTCCCCAAGTGTGGAAGCTGACAATGAAGTATTAATGTCATTGTAGATCATTTGAGTCTCTTAAATTACTTGTTGTGTTTATTTTAAAGACGGTATTTATTAAAGAGGGTATGACACGACCAAAATTAAATTTTCAATAAATAATCTTTTGATACAGCTTGTAACGATAGGAATGTTTTCCAGACGAGAATAGCTTCACATATACTAGAAAACGGCCATATGAATTCTCAAATACAGGCCACACGCAGCCCATCTGACACCCGAAAGCCAAAAAATTACCATTAGCGCGTCTCACGAAAATGACGTCATTGGAGGCAGGCCTAACAACGCCACTAGCCAGCTCACCCATTGTTGCACAATGCCCCGAACCAGTGCACTTGGAGAAAGTGTAGCTTGTGTTCCCACGTAAAGATGTAAACATCCCGAAATACTATCTATAATCTCATTAAATTTTGCAAATTGCTTCAAAGAAATATTTATCCAAAAGTTAATACTTTGCACTAATATGATGATTTATCACGTTTGTTTTTTTTTAATTATTCTTTTTATAAAATTTAACCGACGAAATTTTGGCCAATTTGAAAGCAAGAGTTATCCTAGGTCCAAAATGGTTGAATCTTCGACGTTCAGTCGTAGCACTGTAGGCCTATGCATCAAGTGGACACAAAATGGCGACAACATTTTAGTGCTATTCGTAACTTAAGAGAAGGTATATTCTCCTTCGCATTTCCTGAAGAGTTATGGGAGAGCAGTACTTTTGTTGCTGAAGCAACACTATTTTACCTTTAGTTCGCGATTATGGAAAAGTTGGCACTACAAAGTGGAGTCTTGTCGCCTACATCTGAGATTTATTTTCTACTTTCAGAGCTGCAAAGTGAAGGCAATAGATACTTAGTTGCCTGCTTTGCTGACTCTCTAACACAAAGACTGTGTTATCCTTACTACTGTACGTTTCAGACATTACTTAGTGTACAGCATTGATGTAACGCTAAGGTAATGAAACGTTATGGTGCTTTAGCAACAGGCTTCACTACGAATATGATGCCTTGTTCGATGATTACCCCTACGAATGAAGGCTTTCATCGTCCAACATAGACATTTTTCACTTTAATAGATGCAGGCACCTACCTTCGTGTGTCTCCTTGAACAAAAAAATCTAGGCTAAGCAAAACGCCAAACGTACAGAATTTATTTCTGTAGGATTATAAGACGCGATACGTATGTCGTGGATAAGTAGTAGCAGTTCTATGCACAGGCAGTTCTATAACGTGATGTATAAGTGCATTCATATGTACTTACACGTTTAGGTATTATGTATGCCCTGAATAATGCTAAAACTGCCTGTGATTCTATATACACATATGCAGGCAAAGCTCCACAATGTTAGAGAAAGTACAGGCAGTCCTGGCATGTACAAACACTAGCACTGCAGGACTTAGCCCTATAGAATGTGTGATTAGCTGATCGTCTGCTCATGTTATATTGTTTTGATTTTTGACAGATTCATTTCTGCCGCCAATGATGTCATATGATCATGTGACCAGTTGTTGCATTTTTTGAAACAGGATTTTTGGACATTTTCCTTCAGATTCCATTTATGCTGAATTTCACCAGTTTTAACTGTGTGTGAAATGATATTTTTACAATACTGTATCCAATCTTGCAGTACCCAAAAGTTAATTTGGCCGTGTCATACCCACTTTAAGTATACTCCTCATGCTCAGTTGAGATAGTTGATTTGTTTGTTTGTTTTTCTCTTGATGTCAGTTTAATGGTGCCTCCAGACTGTTGTGATTTGGTTTGTAAAGAGATGTTTGCAAAATTTTGTTTCCTTTAAACGCATGTAGTCTGCCAGAATCTTTGTGGTAAGCATTTGACAAAATGGGTGTAGGATTTTAGGTTTGAATTAAATCTTAATTGTCATTGTAGTAAATGTAAAATAGCATGAAACTACCCTAATTGTTTTCCAATCGATTGGTTTATAAATAATGCCAGTTTTTTCCACCCACTTAAAGGTTTCAAAACTTTTTTCTTTTTAATGTAGTATGAACCCCAGGTATTAGTTTTCTTACTCATCTTTTACCTTCAGTCACTGTTCCCATTGATCCATGCTCATCCAATCCGTGTCTGAATAATGCCACTTGCTCCAGCAATGAAGACGCCTATGAATGCATTTGCCAACCTGGTTATACAGGTTTCAATTGTGAAGAATGTAAGATCTTTACAAGGGATCCTTTTTTGTCTAGAATTCCATATATTTAACGACTATTATAACTGTTTTCATCAACAACTTTTTATTTTAAACAAATCTGTTTATGTCAACTGCTTTTGTATTTAATCCTCTAAACTGACTTCTTTTTTAAATGTACTGTAACTTCTCTTAAATTCATAGTTTTGTGCTGTAGAATGAAGTCACTACTTTAACTCATCTGAATGTTAACAATATGTTCGTAAACTTCTTAATTTAAAAATCATATCAGATTAGGTTCATCAGTTTATCTACACAGGAGTTAATGTATCATCATATAATTTAGACACAATGTTAGTCAATCAACCAATATGCTCTCATGTAGTTCCGGAATGCAATCATGTGATTAGATAGAATTCACAGCCATCACCAACAAGTTTTCCTCTAGTATCCTTCGAATACAGTGATGCAAAAAGGTGATGGTTTGCCACCTGAGAATGAGAACATGAACAGTATGAGTAGGTCCATAATGAGTAGGTCCATAATGTCACAGTGTGTAGTTTTATGTATTATCTCTTCATTTCACCATAGTTTCACTTTTTATAGATATACAAACAACTATTTCCTCAAAATAGTTGATTTTCAGTTTCCTCATACTACTGTAGGTCAATTAGTTAGATGGGCTTTTACGCCTCAACTTATAACCTCTTGGTTTAATCTAGCAGCGCCCACTTCCTTTTTTCCAGTTGTGGAGCACTGGATTGTTTTCCCTTACTCCTTTGCTTATACGGAGTATCACGCACACCGGCAGTAGGTCCCATTTTTGAAGTCTTTGGTATGACTCGACCTGGGAATTGAACCCGGGCCTACCTGGGAGAGGCAGATGCTCTACCACTAGACCAAACATGTGGTTAACTATAGGTTAAACATCTATTCTTGTTAGCTTTTCAAGTTAGTCACTCATTTCCTCATACAAGTCTTATTGTGACAGCCCATATTTCCTCATACTAACTTAGATTGATATCAACACATCAGCTACTAGTATACCAGAGATGCCAACTAGTACGTTTTTTCCGTATTTTGTACGGATTTTGGTAGGAAATACGGGAATACGATTTGCCTGGTTAAAATACGGAAATAGGATCGCTAAAAATACAGAAATTAGATCTCTTAAAATAAAGATGTAAATAAAAGTGCAACTGGAGTCGGAGATTGTACAGCAGAGGTCACGATATCATGACCTGACCTGCTGCCTGTAGTTCACAGTAACCAATTCGTTTGTTGGTCTGTTTATGGCCCGAACACGACCAATTAGGTACAGTGACTCCGTTTCGTGACTAGTATACACTGGAGACACAGTTAAGCTTGTGTACTGCTAGTGCTAGTGAAGCTAGCTGTATAATTACAACTGTATAATATTGTTATGTAACTTGATGGACTCGGTGAAATATGCCACACATGGAACTACTTATTCTGGATAAGGCCATCATTGTTTGTTTCAAAGAAGACAAAATAATGCCGCCCAAGCCAAAGAAGCAAACATTCAAGCTGGAATACACCAAAAGGTGGTATTTCATCGTTAAAAGTAGTTGAAATGCAAGCTCAGCAAAGCAGTAACGTTAGGCCTAGCCTAACAAGTAACATAAGTTAGCTTACCTGGCTATAGTTTAGGCCTATAGGCTGTACTTTAAGAGTTTTTAACCTGTTTTGTTTGAACATGAATCGTTCGAAGAAAATACTCTTTAGATGTCCAAAATGCTCTTTTTTGATGTGAAAAATACTAGAAAGCATATTTGAAAGTTGGCATCTGTGATATACTAGTGATAGTCAAGCAACTGTTTCCTCAAAATAGTTGATCCTCAGTTTTCTCATACTACTTACAGGTCAAACACATTCTTGTTTACTTTTTCAAGTTAGTCACAGGCTCGTTTTGTCATATTAGTTGTATTTTGACTGTGCACATTTCCATATACTAGCTAAGATAGGTTCATATGAACACATCATCTTCTAGTTTACTACTGATAGTCAACCAACTATTTCCTCAGAATATTTGATTCTCAGTACTCCTAGGTCAAACATTTATTCTTGTTTAACTTTTCAAGTTAGTCACTTGTTTCCTCATATTAGTCTTATTGTGACAGTACATATATCCTTGTACTAACTTGTAGAGAAACATCATCGTTTCACATGTTAACTCTCTATAACAGTATTTATTTTACATGTGTACCACTTCTTCTTGTGTATTCCTTTCTTTAGTCAATGCATGTCTATCTGACCCATGTTTGAATGGAGGTACGTGTGCTTCCAATGGGACCAGTTACCAGTGCTTCTGTCCTTTAGGAGTCATTGGTGATAATTGTGAAACAAGTAAGAAACTCATCTCGCTTGTCAAATCTTGTGCCCGTATATACCAAAGTTGTGTAGAAATCAGTTTCAACCTTTGTTGTTTTCAGTTTAATAACATTTTTATATGTTTCTATAAGTCCTTCATTGTCACAGCTTTTTTCCTATGTCTTGAGAAAGTGTACTTCATGGTTTGACTTTGGCTTTGGCAAGAGGATAGGGGAAGGGGAGAAGAGGGGGTGGGGAAGCTGGAGTTTAGGAAGGCTGTGTTTATGTGGGAAAGTTTAAGTTTAGAGATAATATGCTTTCACTGCCACTGTTATGGTACATATCAGTGTTTTGGTATTAGAGTATTAGACTTTCTGGCTCTGGTGGCTTTTGAAAAATTTATGATCTGCTACTGTAAGTAGGTGTCATGAATTAAGTTTTATGTACCCAAACATTCATGGAACTGAGAGGGTTTAGTGTGCCCAAGAACAACAGTTGACCTCGATGGTTGCATGTTGCCCCTACCCTTCCCTCAGACCCAGATAGTCCATACATCAAATGTTTGGGTGACTTCCACCAGACATAGGTGTATGGGATATTGATTTACTGGGGTGCTGAGCTGATTTTTTCCCCATAAAAAATTGACTTATCTGCTCAAAATGACCAATGTAAAACTTTTGCATATGATCACTTGGTGTGAAATTGGACAAGTTTTTCAGTAAGCTGCCCAAAAAAGTGGCTTCACCCCAACTCCACCTCAATTCTAAGCTAGCTTCACCCCTTCATCCTCTTGTCTTGTGCTCTCATGCCAAGTTTGTTTTTCTTTTTGTCATCTTGCTAAGAGACATTTTGTAATTGGAGAATGCTAAGTTTGCATGCAACATTTTAACCTCATATTTAGCCATGTTTTTATATGTATTAATCTGATAGTACATTTCAAATTCCAGAAAATAACTAAGCATGTTAATCTGTCTAATACTACCATTTTCTTATTCATGAAACTTAATTGTCTTGTTTGAAAACACATTCATTAACTTTTAATTCATGACCTAAATCTCTGTAATATTAAATTGCATGCCTACAGCAGAGGAGAGATGTATAGGGGAGAGTCTTTTGGGGCATATGAGCACATTTTCACTCTCATTTGGAACAATAAGTGGAGTTGGATCAGTTAGAGCATTATAGGTTTGGGTATGTGTCTGTCATAAATCACTTTTTGAATGGGGGTGGGGTGGGGGAAGGCATACCAAGAATTGGCCAAAGGAGGGGAGGGCAAGAAAGTTTTGTAAAAAGTCAAACTTGGGAGCATATCAGGACTGTTGGCCACAATATATGCTCATTAAATTGGGTGAGGTAGACAGGTCCCCCTTTTCCCCTTTCCTACTACTAATTCCATCTCTTTCTTTTATTTAATACTACTACCATTTTTCATTTTATAACATTGCTCATCTCCAGCTGGAGTCACAGACTGTAGAATCCAACAATGTCTGAATGGAGGCACTTGCGTAGAATTGAGTCTTCTCGTTAACTTTATTTGTGTGTGTCCATCGGGATACTTTGGTTCCTTTTGTGAGATTACGGATGATACCTGCGAACCAGATCCCTGCAGGAACGGGGGCACTTGTTTCAATTTTAATGACTTGCCTGCTTGCAAATGTCCAGACGGTTACAGAGGAAGCCGCTGTCAGACTGGTTGGTGCTTCAAGTATTGCAATTATTGATTCGTTTTTGTCAAACCTATAAAAGCCCTTTGGCAAAATTGTTCAGAATTCATCTTATAAATATGTTCAACATTTTGGAGATGTTGAAGACATTTTGAGGATGTTTTCTGATGGTCTAGATTTATTTCCAACTTCCTACACTCTCATATTTAATCATTTCATCATAACATGCACCCAATATGTAATCTCAACTAATAGTTTGTTATAGTATTTTGCTACTTAATTTTATTTCTATGCCACACAAGAAGATCAATTTTAATTGAAAAGAGTACAACTATTTGTCGTTTTGCTTGGAGCTTCACAGCCTAATATTTACATAGAGAGCTGGTTTATTTCAAATCACTGACACCATATCTATTTAAACTGTTATTCTAGATAGACATTCTTGGTTAAAAAAAATTTTGTTGATTTGGAATATGGAATAGGGAAACTTGCATACTCATTCAGCTGATAAGTGTAGGACCCAAGGTTTCACCAATTCTCAATTTTCTCTACATATTGAAATGGTGTCCACTGAAAATCTTAAAAAAGTGTTTTGAAATGTTCCTTTCTCTTGCTGATTTACTCCTGGGGCTCTAATTTCACCCAGGCCTCATTTTTCCATGCATAGCTCTGAAATGAAGATTTCTATTTCAAATTTGTAAACAAATGTTTTGAAATGTTTCTTACATAGTTATTCTTCCCTGTGAATCCAATCCATGTCTAAATGGTGCAACTTGTGTGAATCAAGACTTGGACTTCACCTGTGAATGTCCAGCTGGTTTTATTGGTGACATCTGTGAAACTAGGGATCCCTGTTCATCAGATCCATGTCTGAATGGAGCCACCTGTTCCAATAATGGAGACTCATTCCTGTGTACATGCCCATTAGGATTCACTGGTTTGAACTGTGAAACAGGTACGTTATTCCAGCTCATAGCCCGGTTTACCTTTAAGGGGGCCTGTAACCTGTTGTGTGAGGGGGCCCTTTTGGGTCAGTTTGGAATGTAGTTGTAGTCTGGGCTAGTTATGAGCGTGCATGAAAATTTTCGGGGCCCCCTAAAAGTTAAAAGTATCTGGGGCCTGTAACCTACAGGTTGCTTCGATTACTGTGTAAAAGCAGCTATTCACCAGCTGCTTAGACACTTTGAGTATTGCAGCCCACCTAACCACACCCTCTAATTCAATGTCCCACCCCTTTCATTTTCTCCCACTCCAGTGCCCTCCCCCCCCCTTATGAAATTATTGCTAGCGCAAAAGGGAGCCATTTCAGATCTGATACGTTCTGCTTAATTTGGAAGATGGTCAGGGTATCACACTGCTAGGGTATGAAAAGCTAGTATGTACTTAAGTTTAACATTTTATGAAGGAGGGGTAAGTTCCATGGCATTTCCTGCCACCATACATTGTATAATTGTGAGAAACATGGCTTCATATGTTGTGAGGGGTGGTTGGGGAGAGGAAAAGGGGTTAGGGAGGAAGGGGATTTCTTTGTCCATCTGCATTGTGTTTTGTGTATACACAGGAAGAGAAAGAAAGCTAATTTTATGTAGAATCATCAAACACTACCTCACACAATACAGGTGCAGATCCGGGGGGGGGGGGCTTTTCCGGGGTCTAGCTAACTCCCTCCCCTTTTTTGGCACCACTTACTTTTTTGAGATGATCCCAAAGCTGCACTCGTAGGTTATGTATACTTGTTTTGATCATCAAATACCAGGAAATACCATTAAACAGTGTTTTATCTTAAATTTTTTGTGACCCACCTCCAATAGATGCTTTGTGTATATGGGTCTCATAGGCTCAAGCTTTGCCATAATGGAGGAAGTCCTCCCTTTTCTAAATTCCTGGATCAGCCCATGCAATAATGTTTTTCACAAGTGGGTTTGATAGTTGATTGAAAATTTGTCTTTTTAGGACAAAGTGTGGAGCTGTGAATGCTTTCAGTCTAGTGAAACTTTCAGTGTATATAGAGATAAATATGGTTGATAACATAAGCTGAGCGTATAAGTAGTTTATGACACATCTGTAACTGTGTTGTTAGTTGTGTATGTGTGTATCTTGGTCTTTGGTTTCTTCCAAACTGGTGTTTTTGAGTGTATATTTTGAGATTTGTAGAAGAAAACTCAGTTTAAGATATTGTTTCATTTATGGCTGTTTTCTTGGAACTACACATCCCCTTTTTAATTTTTCTCTAATATGCAGGATTTACAAATATATGTGAACTCGGTCCATGTCAAAACAATGCTATCTGTGTGGGTATAGACCTCCAGACGTACATGTGCCTTTGTTTGCCTGGTTTCCGTGGTGATGACTGTGAACAACGTAAACTTTCTGCCTCTTATACCACTTTGTAATTTTATTAATGATGCTGTTTGTTAGGATAAAAAAATAAAAAAGTTGCTTTATTATATAAAGCAGTTGTTCAGTTTTGGTGTACAAAATGATGGTATTATCTCAAGAAGCATATTCTGTTTGGAAGATACTAATTTTCAAATGTATATTTTTTAGAAACGCAGTGCTTGATGGGCGCCTGTGATTTCTTTTTGGCAAATTATGTACACACATCTTTTACATTCTTTCGTAGTGTTGGCAAACCTTTATGGAATATTTAAACATTTGGACTGCTCTACACATGTTACAACTCATTCTAATAAATCTTTCATTGCCTCTCAGTTCTCGAAAAGTATTTCAAAAATCAAAAATTTTGAAGTTGTTTCACTCACTTGGTTTTAATTACCCTTTACAGCCATTGATGGTTGTGACCCAACCCCTTGCTTTGGGAATGCAACGTGTATCAGCATGGGTGAAGATTATACATGTGTGTGCCCTTTTGGATGGACTGGACAAAACTGTTCAGAGGGTAAGTGGTAGACTTCAGTGAGAAAGCTGAAGAAGAAACAATGACTGAAGAAAACTGGAAACTTTTTGTTGCTCGTTTCACCTGAAATAAGGCATTTATTGACAGTTCTTGATGCTTAAAATTTGAACTACTTATTTGAAAATTGTTTAGTAAACTTATATATTAGTATGATTAATTTTGGTCTGCAACATTTTTGAGACTTTTTGAGAAAAATTTAAATCAGGAATTGAACTGATGAAACCATTGCTGCACTTGACTTTATAAATGAATTTTAAAGTAGAAATCAGTAGATTAGAAGATGAAACAAACTTCCGAAATTGAAAGTGTCAAAAACGAAAGAAACCAAACCAGCTCGGGAAGTGGTCTGTACAGTTGTGGTAAATATGGTTAAAATATCTTTTTTTTTTCATACACATTATTTTCTGTGTACCATGCTGTTTCAGCGACCATCCCTTTTCATCATGTCCACACGCAGACTCATTGATGCTTTTACAATATGTAATATTATTATTGAGGAAGATTTTTTTTTTTTTTTACCAAAAATGATTTTTTTTTAACATTTTGCAAAGCACACTATTGGAGGAGGGAGGAATCTAAAGAAGACTGTATATAGTTGAATTTTCATAAAAATTCTATAAAAAGGGATGACTTTTAAGAGAACTCACCATCTCAACACTTTGTTTTGTTCCTGTTTAAGTGTTGCATTACTTTCTAACAGATTTTAAAAGGGAAAAACATGTTAATTTTATGAAGGATACCTCATTATTCACATATGGCAGTTTGCGGTTAAGTGATCAATAATATGTTACTTCTATGTAAAATTCATGCAGAATAATTCCTTGGTTTAGCTGTAGTGTGCAGTATTTAAAATCTGTTATTTTGGATGGGGAGACTGCCTGTTCCCATAGTAATGCTGTAAACACATACAAACATGGCTATAATTATTTTTCAAAGTGTGGTGCATTTTACACAACCAGTATGATAATACATGTTTGTCTGTTAATAGCAATATATATAGCAAACATGTAACTCTATGATCTGTATTTCATCTTCTGTTGTGCATTTTTCAGTATCAAACTTTTACAGATCTAACTATGAATTTCCATAAATGTACCTTATGGGGTCTGTCCGTGACAAGTCACTTCCCCATGACAACGATGAGTTGGAGTGAAAACAATGTATTGCTCGTATTCGGCATGTATAGTGTACTCCAGGGATTGTTTTCACTCCAGCAGTTTAGCGTGTAAAGTGTTCCCATATGGCCATACTGCAGTCAGTTGTTGTTTTCACTCCTAAGTTGCTAGGGTAATGGGAAAACTTGGATGATGGGTGGACGCCATATTCAACATGTCTCTATAAATGCCATGCTTAGAAGGATATGCCCTCTCATTTTCTATTTTTACTAACCTTAATATTAATAAATGTGGATGCTTTTCTTGTGTCCACCTCAGTTCATATTCTGCATTTAATCTATAAAGATGTATGACTGTATAGTACACTGAAGTGAACCTTTGTAAAATTAAATCAATATCTGAATTTTTATTCTTTTGCATTTTACTTCTAGATATCAATGAATGTGATATTAATATTTGTCAGAATGGTGGAATTTGTACCAATTTACCCGGAAACTTTGAATGTTCCTGTCCTGACAATTTCATCGGCAAACGATGTCAGATAAGTGAGTTGTGTATTATAAATAGACCATGTTCTTCCTATAATATTGAATGCATACTAGCAGAACTATCAGCTGTAGAATCCTTTCACTTTATGGAATATTGAGGAAGTAATGAATTCAAATCGAGTTGAAATATGTATGTATGTACCTTAATTTGGAATGTATTTTGCAGAGCTTAGTAAAGCTGGAAGGATGTAATAAATGACAGTAAGAAAAACAAATCTGTTTTCCCATAATTGCACCTTTCTTTTGCGTGTGTCAAAAAACAAAATGCAATTTTCACTATTGATAGTTTCAAATTTTCTGGGAATCAGAAATTATTGCAATATTCTTTCTTTAATGTTAAATTTGTTACTATTGAAAAGAATTGATCGCTTTGGACATCTTTCAGTCAAGGCAATTTTGTTTAAAATAATTTGTGAAGATTGTTCAGAACATGAATGATTAATGTGAAGTTGCAATATTTGGGACATATGCTTTAATAAATGGCACAAGAGTAAGTGGTAATATGATTTTCATAGGTGGTACATACTGCTGTGGAAATATAATCCTACTATTGCTTCTTTAATCTGCCTCTTAATCTGTTCTTTAAGCTGTCTCTTAAAGGCAATAGGCAGTCCCCCCAAAATTTGCTTTGAAAAATCAGCAAACTCTTGCAAATCTTCCCTCATTGTATTCTACAAGCTTCTCTTAAGACGTTTTGAAAATAACTATTACAAACAATAGGTAAAGCAAGGAGAAATTCTCCTTGAATTTCGCAATTCACTAACAAAGATATTGTCACCTGATCAAAATAGGCCATTCATGAACTAGAGTGATGGGGTATACTAACTCTGATTGGGGTGACTGCATTTTCCCTTTAATCTTTTCTTCAATCAATCTCTCATTATCTTTCTTCTAGTTCCCTCACTGTGTGCGTCATTCCCCTGTCAAAATGGAGGTACATGCCGTGATAACGAGGGATCATTTGATTGCCGCTGTCCCATTGAATTTACTGGACCTCGTTGTCAAACACGTGAGTAGAAAAATGGCTGTTTTAATATTTAAGAAGGTAGACTGTTTATAAAATGTGGCAGATATGTTGTAAAAAGATATAGTTTGGCAATACTCAAGTTCACAAGGGAAATTGACCTATTGTGGTAACTATATGCAATTGAAGTAAAATTGTGACCAACTTTTGCAGATAACAACTTGAAAGTGGGTGTCAGAATGAGATATCTGTTTCAAAAAGAATAAGTCTTTTAAAAATTAAGCATTGAAATCAAATCAAAATGCAGATTTTGTAGTGTATTACAACCTCATTGACCATATGAAGGCTGTAATTTTGGCAGAAATCAATTACCATGTACGATATGTCCACTATAAAATTATTTCTTGTAACCTGATTTCCTAACCAATGTATTGACATGTATTTGAGAGCTGACTTCCTTTTCTTTTGCAAGTATGATTTTGATAAATTTGAACTATTTCTCATAATGAATTTTCTCTGTGACTTTACCATCTCATCAACTTGTTTATTTAAATTTTATTTTCATTAAAAACAGCCAAAGATGCTTGCATTGGTGATAGATGCTTCAATGGCGCTACATGCATTAACAACTTTGATAACTTCATGTGTATTTGTCCCAGTGGATTCACAGGAAGGAATTGTGGCACAGGTAACTTTAAATATAGAATTCTCATCTTTTCTCTCACATTTGGTGTTTAAACCTGAGATCATTTGCAATCAGTGTTAGCAATTGATTTGAAGGAAGTTGCCAGTCACCACATACATGGTAATTAGAATGTTAGAGAATAGATTTATTGAAGTTGTTAGTATGTGGTAGGGCTGGAAATAAACAAAGGTCACAGAGGTAATGGTCTTAGTATTTTTGGCAATGGTATTGGTGCCCTAAAAAATGGAATACTTTCCAAGGCCAACTTGGCCTGCATGTCCTTCCTGACAAAATACAACCAAATAAACAGCTTTTATGAAGATGGCCTTGCCCTAGTGATGTCTTCTTTCAAGCCCTGCTGTGGTCAGGTAATACTTCCGCTTAAATGACTGTATTCTCTTAGTGCAGGCTTTCTCAGATGCTTTGGTCTGAGTGCCACATTTATTTGAATCTACAGTTACAGTGTGAGTACATAGTTAAACAGTTTGGTTTCATAGTGTCTTCTCAAGTATTTCATGGACCATTTTGGTCCATGTTGTGGGCCGCAAATGGCATGTGTGTATCCAGTTGATAACCTTGCCATAGTTTTGAAGGAAATAGCTCTTGCTCTGTCAATTTACAGGTATGTATGTAATATGGAAAGTTGAGAATATTTGTTGTTACCAAGTTGCTAAAAACATGCTACAAAAGTAGAAAATGCATAAAGATGTAGTAGCACTGTCAGCTCATTAGATGTTTAGATGTCTAGCTCAATCATGTTTGGTATGAATTTTCACAGATATTGATGAATGTGCAATGAATGTATGTCTGAATGGAGGCATATGTACCAATCTCTCACCTGGTTTTGAATGTCAGTGTGTAGGAGGATGGACTGGTACTACATGTGATGAGAGTAAGTACATCTTTTCCTTATTGATGTAAATGGTCAACTATTCAGGAACAAAAAATCCAAATTTCCACATAAAATCAAAAAAAAAAAAAATGTGAAAAAAAAAATTCTTGGAAGTAGTTAATTAAGGAAGACTATTAATATCAACACAAGATGGTAAGGATAAGGTCGTGTACTTTATCTCACCTTGAGGATGTGATAGAATACTTTGTAAAAAAAAAAAGAAAGATGGCTGTCACTTATCAAAATTTTTCCTTTTGAATGCATATTTTGTGTTCATAATATGTATAATAAGCATTTATTATGTCTGTCAACTATCACTGAGTGAGTTCTGAATGTTAGCTACTATTGTCAGTGAAAATTCCATATGTGAAAATTCAAATTTTAATGGAAGATATAAAGAAAGAATCAAATGATAATGCATGCAGCGTAAGAGACATTGAATTTTTAAGTTGTACAATGTGGAATCAAGAAGACAGTGACAAAGCCAATCCAATCTGCACTCTCTAATATGGCTGAAAGTTCTTTCTAGAGGTCATAACATGTTTGGATTTGTCCTTTCATAGATGTCGATGAATGTTTGGCTAATCCATGTTCTGCCAATGCTACGTGTGAGGACAGGGCTGGTGGATTCATGTGCCTCTGCCCTGATGGGTTTATTGGAGATGACTGCTCGGAAAGTAAGTACTGCTTGTTTTAACTAAAATTTTTCTTAATTCACTTGCACACATCTACATGTCTCCTTTACAAGACTTACGTTGATTCGCCTAAATTGCAGGGCACCACCATTGATGTGTTTTCAAGCTGAAGGGTGGGGAAAAGTGTCATGGATATGTTTCATATTTAGTTGTGTCATTTGTGTTTCTGCATGTTAGGAGAATATAAAGTTTTAAGTTATTGTCTGTACATGCAGCACCTGAAAGGCTCACTCTTTTAGTTCTGATCTTGTTTTTCAAAATAAGTCAACCACAAACATGAGAGGAACCTGAAGAAGTTTATGAATTACAACTTCATAGTAGGTGGCTTCCTGTCAAACATTTTCCTCATAGTTAGAATCTTATGTGGGTCTTTTTAGAGAGTCTGTTCAGATTGTGAAAATCCCACTATACTTTGACCCATCTGGGATTGAAGTCCAGTTCATACTTTCAAATTTTCACATGCTGTAAAGCTACAACAACCATACATGGTCATCCCTTCCTCTTCTGGGCTAAGCACAGACAAAACTCAGGGCTGAACAGTATTCAAGCTCAGAGCTATGTAGCGCTATACTGAAGTATGAACCGGCCTTGAAACACCTAGGCTCCTGAGGCTGGATTCACAGAGACTATTTAAGCACAAAAATAAAAAAAGTCAGACTTACAAATCATATCTTGCTTTGTCAGTATTCATGAAGGAAAAAGTTCGTAAATATTTTGTGTAACTTTACGCAAGCTTCAGAGTTGTCGTAAGTACAAAAAGCTATAGTAACTCATACAGAGATATGCTGTACCAAATGGCTGTGTATGGTGTGGGACAGCGTAACCACAGAAGACTATGTGTGTCATTTTAGCAGTTACATTCAATGTGATTGGCTCAAAATGTGACAACACAAGGTGCAACTGCTCACACAATTGGCCCATGAGCTTTTAATACAGCTAATAATAATAATAATAATAATAATAATA
>WURT03119324.1:15599-29968 GCA_009936505.3 Holothuria glaberrima
TAATAATAATAATAATAATAATAATAATATGCCGCATATCTTTACAAACTGCATAAGTTGTTTCATGAATACCACTTAGGAAAGTTCTTGCGCAGTGCGTAAGTATTTTGACTTACACAAGAACTTACTCAAATGGTAGGTAATCCTGCCCCTGATTAGTTTTATTGTGTCAAATGCCACTCTCTTATATCTATTCAATGATAGCTCTGGTTTTAATGCTCTCATAAGTTTCGAGTGGATTACTTATTCTTTCTTTTTGTGCAGTGATTGATCGATGCAGCCCTAATCCGTGTCAGAACAATGCAACTTGCGCAAACATTGGAAACAATTATGAGTGTACCTGTCCACAAGGCTTTAATGGAACAAACTGTGATAATGGTAAGTTTAGCTGTTAATTGCCACTTTATTATGAAGATTTGTTTTGCAATACTTGAACATGTGAAAAATCATCACTTTTTGTTTATCATTGTTAGCAAGACATAGAGTAGGTATTAATAAAAGCCCTCGGTGAAGAGGATGATGGTAGGGCAAAGATGAGATCAGGGTACACTTAAATTTCCTTTAGAGGGGGCTCTCTGCATTTGTTCTGGCCCCTGTGACAAAATTTACAACAGCTGTTACGGCATAGTCCACAGAGCTATTTTAATTGTTCTTGTTTAAGAAATTATTAAGAAAAGAGTGAGACCCCTCTTCATAACATTTAGAATTTTGTTTGCTGCTCACCTCCACGCCCTCTGCGGGTGATTTTGAACATTAGGAAGGAAAATCGCCTGTAGCCTCTGTGTATTTGTGCACTGGGTGAGATTCAGAATAATTGGAAATGTGTAAGGAAATAGAATGTTTTTACTTTTTCTACAAATGTAATTTTTTACACCAGTAAATAAGTGGTAACCAAAGATAAAATCCATCTTGTTTACAGATATCGATGATTGTATTCAAAATGAATGCCAGAATGGAGCTACTTGTGTAGATTTGGTCGGAGAATACCAGTGTCAGTGTCCCATGGGCTTTGAAGGCCAGTTCTGTGAAAATGGTGAGTCTATCCTTCCCATATTTCAGTGATTCAGTTTGTTATTTTTACTGATAAGAAGACCAACCTTATTTAGCATAGCATTTAAGAAGAGGTCGATTTATGCATATTTTAAGTGCTAAAAAATAGACAGCAATTTATAAGATTGAGGGAAAAGCTTGAAGGAAAAAATTAAGACAGCCTTAAAAGTGAGTACAAGCAGAGGAAATGTTGGAATATTTTATCTTACAATTGGTAGCTCTTTTTATGGTGTTTCTGTAACCATAGTAACCTCTGTCAGTTTACCATAAATTACCATGAAATAAATAAAGTGATAAATTTGAAAAGATTATGCTGAGATTCAAGAATTATCATCTTCCTTTGTGAAATGCTGTCCCAGGATATTTTAAGATAAACCAGTTGTTTAATTGGTTTGATTGTGCATTGCATTTGACATTGAATAGTTGTACAACACATTCTACAAGTTGGGAAGTGGAGCTATTTGATTCCATTCATCCAAGCTTCAGGAAGTATTGTTCAATATAAGTGGCTTGGCCAGATCCACTTTACTCTAGTAATTAACTGAACATTACTTTTGCTTCTAACCAGTTACCAATCCGTGCAGCTCAGACCCTTGTCAGAATGGTGGAACCTGTACTAGTATGACTGGTAGTTTTACCTGTGAATGCCCCAGTGGTTGGGCTGGAGAAACCTGTGAACAGAGTGAGTACTAAATTGAATATTCATCCCTTCACACTCCCTTGGCCTCCCCAAAGTCAATTTACATAGTGGTGTAAGCTATATATTTCATGATATTTTTTTAATCCTATGACATGTTCATCAAATAAATTTTAAAATTTAGCTATGAAGATTCATTGCTTTACTTTTGATAAAAATTGGTGTTTTAAAACATTTAGGCCGATACTTTTGAGACTTGATTTATTCAACTTAAGTTTTCTTTAAAGTTAGGTGTTTATTTCATACCCTGTTCATTTTTACTTTGCCCTGCTTCTTGAAAAAAGATAAAAAGTTGAAAAGATCTTACTATTGTTTTCCTGTAATGCTTTTCCACGCTTTTAATTTAAGCATTTTGAAGTTTTATTGCTGTATTTGCTTTGTGTATTATAAGCATGGGTTTTATCAAAGTTGTTAGAATTACAAGTTTCAACCAAATGAAAATAGGAACTAGCAGTACAGCTTAGATGGAGTTGGCGTGGTGGTTAGAGGGTACTACTTCCTTGAATTCAAGAAGTCACTGGAACAAAATCTAGTCAAACCACCTCAAAATTATTCTGTGACCCAAAATTACTTGCTTGCAAAGCTGTTCACAGTGGTGCAGATGAGGTTTATTTGTGATTTATAAATGGGTTTCTGGTTGTATGATGCAAAAAGTTGTCCAATTCTTTAGGTCTTTTTTCAGTTCAGTTGTTGAACAGAACTGCGGAGCGTAAATCTTGGGAGCAATAAGTACATCCTTGCCCTGTTACCTATCACTAGTTGATAAGGGAAGAGGAATCCTGCCATTGGATCCACCATCAACCTGATATAGGATCCTGACTCTGAATGCATTGATTTTCCCATAAACTCAGTTTCTTTTTTGGCAAAGAAGGAGTCAATTTTGAAAGTGGCTTCCTTACTCTGAATTCATTGATCTTCCCCTTGAACTCGCACAGTTTCTTTTTTTGACAAAGAAAAAGTCAGCTTTGAAAGTGGCTTCCAGACTCTGAATTCATTGAACTTCCTCTTGAATGTTATACTGTCTTTTTTGGCAAAGGAGTCAGCTTTGCTATCTCTTGAATTGCAAAGTGGATCAAACAATGGATGTTTTAGTTTGTGTTATTGATTTTCTTCTCAGATATTAATGAATGTGCAGACTCACCCTGTCTCAATGGTGCTGAATGTGTAGACACAAATGGAAGTTTCGCTTGTATCTGCCAGTCAGGATTTAATGGAACTACTTGTGAAATTGGTAATGCCAACGTTGTTTTGCTTCTAATTTAGTGGCAAGAATGTTTTTAATGAGTATTTTGCAGCCTTAGTAAACATTTAATATTTGAACCATTTCTTACTTCTAGAGAAACTGCAACAGATGTTGAATCATTTCTCACTGCAAAAGCGAATGCAGTCTCCCCAATATGAATTAGAACACCCTAAAATCCTGTTTTATGTATGGCCCATTTAAATAAGTGACAATATGTTTGTTGCTTCTGTTTCAAGATCATGAAGAAGTGGCTTACCTTTATATATTATACAAAATTTGTTCGGAAAGATCACTGTTGATACTTACAAGGGGAATATGAGAATGTGTCAAAGATTTAGTAAATTTTTCAAAAAAAAAGCTGCTTATTCTCATGGGGGGGTACTGCTTTATTCCCCTGGTATGTGTATGCAATAATTAGGATTTTTTACCTCCCTAAAGAATTTTTTCCCATCAAATTTCTTAAGTTTGACATGGGATAATGTGCTTGTCTCTTAAACATGATTTTGAGTCATAAAGAGCAATCAAGTCAGCATGTGTAGAGAAATCAGTGTCAGTTTAAGGCATAATTTCCTTGTCCCAGACACTGACAACGCTGTCTACTAAGTTAACTTTTATCCCCTCCTCCAATTTAAAAAAAAAAAAAAAATCTATTTACTGAACCTCCCACACAAGGTCAGTTGCCTAGAGCCTTATTCTGCTTAGTATACAAGGCCCTTGTGCATAATTGTAATATTACTGTAATATCATTTAATCTGACTTGTCTGATATGCTACGTGAAGTTTCAGTAAATACCTTCACAAGTCGTCGCTGCCCCAAAGACTGATATGTGAGACTATGTCTTAAAAGATATGTCAATCGAAGTGTCATTGGTTGCGAATACAGATACCTGTGCTTCCTTAATGAGTTCATTAAGTGTTGTTAAATCAGTTTAAATTGGCCTGATTGTTGGTTCAAATAAACTGTGGGTGTGTTTCTACCCTTTAAAAGTGTGAATGTATGATTTGTGGAAAATATTTACAGTGGAGTAGTGGGTTTTGGTTACCCGGTGGAATGTTCCAGTGAATATTTTTCAGTATTAATTTGGAACCTGTATTTGAGGAAGAATTGCCAATATTTAATTAAAAAAATGGTATTTTCATTTTAATTTATAAAGATATGTCAGTGAGAATTTCATAATTTTAACAAAAAAATGTTAAAGTTTTTTAAAAAATGGTTAATTTTCATGAAAGTTGGTTAAATTTAATGCTCTAACTTAAAAATTTTTTATGCTTCAGATATTGATGAATGCCTGAGTACACCATGTGCTAACAATGGTACCTGCCTCGATCTCATGGGAGAATTTGGTTGTGTGTGTGCACAAGGATGGGAAGGTCCTACCTGTCAAAATGGTAAGGTCTTTCGATGACTTATTCACTCACAAGACACTACTTTATAAAAAGAATTTCTGACATGCATGACAGGATATTTTTTGGGGGGAGGGGGGTGAGGGGTTTGCAGACAGTCCAGGGGATGGGTTTGTGTATGTTAGGTGGCTTATAATGCAAAAGGGTGCAATCTTTGGCAAAGCTTTGAACTCTGGAAAGAAAAAACAACTAAATATAGAAATCAGTTTGAACAATTGGAAACCCTACCTATCAGGAAATCTTTAGGAGTAAGAACCCATCTTGGTGGATAGCTACTCTGGCTGGTCTATGAAAAAAAAAATATTATTAGATATGGGCCAGAACCTGTTGTTGATGTTCTTAAAGCAGAAATTTGGTTTGGTTGTTAGTGTTCACAGGTTTAGCAAGAGTTTTGTAAATTTATGTGTGCCACTGAAAATATGGTGTAATTTTGGTAGTAGTGAATATTAAGAGAGGTTGCTTTAAATATTTTATAATATTTTCAAATTTTGAGTGGAACATGGTTGTTTTTTGTTTTTTGTTTTTTTTTTTCTTCTTTGTGGCCCTTCCCAAAAGTCACAAGTAACCATGTTTATTTCCATTTGTAAGTAAAATTGCAGGCAGATATGACGAGGATTTTCTGCTTTTTATGAAATTCTCATTAATTGTAGGATAAAGTAAGCTTTTGTTTTTGCATTTAAATTACCAGATGTGATAATGTCTGCTGTGTTTAAATACTAACTGTTTAGCTTCATTTCTTAATTACAATCATGTAGATATGTATTCTAACATTAGACTTTAAATTATCGGTATAAATGCTGGGTCAAAGAAATGCCATATTTTTATGTTGAAAACGTAGAAATTATTCACTGTTATAAACCAAGGTAGTATTGCCTTTGACTGAGATATGGAGAGCAGGCTGTTTGCATCATTGTTTCAAACTTTTTGAAAAAATTGTGGCTGTTTGGAAATAATTTGAAAAATACTTTGAAAGAAAAGAATATTATCATAAATATATTTTAGAGTTACTTCAGTCTGTGTTCAGCTAAGGTTCTCACAGGATATTAAGAAAGGTTGTCAAGGGACAGTTATTTTTTTACTATGCTAAGGTACCTCAAATGCAGGCAAGGTCATGAGAGCCTACTCATTAAAAATGCACATCAAGTTGCTATCCATAGAGACAGTAAGCTTTTGATTCATATAAAAAGTAGAAGGGTTCATTTAGAAGGGAACAGTAAACATGGTATGCTCCTAGACTGACACACACCATCTTGGATTCACACCCACCTTCCTGGAACCCCAGTAGGAATGTTAAGCTGTGGTAGCTTCCTGGATCAAGGCCTCATTATTCCAGTTTGCCATGATTGCTCTTCATCTAAACCGGGGCCAAGTTTTTCCACCTTTCAATTTTGGTGTAAAATGTAGAATTTTTCAATATTTTACTCTCATTGCGTGTAGTTTTTAGTCATCATCGTTACCACTACTCACCCATCCCCCTTCACAGAAACCAATGAATGTGACATGATGATGTGCCAGAATAATTCCACATGTGTGGATCTGATAGCTGACTTCCGCTGTGAATGTCCACCGGGATTCACGGGTGATCTATGCGAGGAAGGTAACAGATGCATGCAACCTGTCATTTGTCATTCCTCTTTCTAGATAGAGACCAGATTCAAAAACAGAACTAAAAATTTATTTTTGGGAAGAAAAGTTGCATGCTTCATACAAGTAGCTGTAGAATTTCTCGTTTTAATGTAGAACAGTTTCATTTCATTTCACTTCATTTTTTTGTTTGGTTCTTCCAACGGTAAAGTGATTGTAGTAGTTACAAATAGTGTAGTATAGTGACGGATTAGACTTACATCTTGAAAGAAAGTAATATGAAAGGGACTTTTTTAAATTTGGGATCATACATAAAAATCTTTTGTTTTAGTGAATGAGGAAACTTCAGAATAAACAAAGATATAGGAATATTTTTTTATAAGTTGATTGCTATCTGAAAAGGGGGCAAATAGCAAAAGGTATATCCCTAGAATAGTTCCTTATTTTGTGGTAGATTTCTTAGATGTCTGTTATACAGGGCTGGAAATAAAGGTGTTTTAATTGGATGTAAGTCAATTTTTCTGCAATTCCATAAAGTGCAAAATTTCAAATTTCTTACCATTTGCCAAAGTTTTGCACTTAACACCACAGTTTATGTAGGAAGGACTTGCGTAGATTACTGATATTTTCAACATTTGCTTTTACGCCAAACAGTAGAAATTGCTACAAACATCAATGTAGACAGTAGAATTATGAAATTTCTCTAAGAAAAACGTCACTTTTAACTGTGCAATACTTGAATCATGCATGCCAACCTTGTCTGCTCAAAATATGGTCAAGTAATTGTTTTTAAAGTCAGTTTAGTCAGTGTTTTGTATATGAAGTGCTCTTCTTTGTGTTTAAACTGTTACAATTATTGTTGTCACGTATGTGTTGTGCTTGGTTGTTAGTTTAATCAATGTTATACATATAGAAATTAGTTGCTGAGTTTGCACAGGGTATTGAGTAGCTGGGAAAGTTTATAAATTTATTTTCTTTTTGCCCAGATGCAAAAATTGAAAAATAAATCGCAAAAAAATAAAAATTGGCAGGGAATAATTTATCTGGTATTGTGTCACATTTTGCTACACAAGATGCACAAGTTGCTACACAAATGCAAAATTGTGAAGCAGATTTTGTACCTACGATGTTAGGGTTTTTAATGATTTTGTGATAGAGAAACCCAAAAACCTCAAAACTGCTATGCAAATTTTGAACACTAAATTATTCCCTGCTTGGTAGTTTTATCAAGCCTGAAAATTCAAACATATTGTCCTGAAATAGGAATATACGACAAGCATACAAGTTTCTATTGAACCAACCAAAATACACAAATGTGAGGAATTTGAATGCTCATCATACTTGTAAGGATGGGCTAGCCTATTTAAAGGGCAATGATGGCATGAATCTTCAGGACGCAATAGGTTTATGAAGCGTGCAACAATAGTATTTATTGTATGCTTTGAAATTCATGTGAAATTTATGTTGTATGTAATCATGATCATTTAACTCTTTTCTCACATCGTAGTTTAATTTTTCAACAGATTATATCAGGCTAAGATGCAAACTTTTTGTGAATATTCAAAATTTTAATGTGAAATGGCAAATGTGTGTCAGCTTTTTCGTTTCAAAGCTTGGATTCACCTGCTATTGGCTGAAAGTTTTGCTTATAGTAAATACATCTGGCATCTCATTGGTGATGGCAGCTTATGAATATGCACTGCATTCATTTCAACTGCAGGGATTGGCTGTCTGGCATCATTGCATTCATTACATTGATTTTCAAATGTTTCACTTCTGTCTTGATTTGACCTTATTTTTTGGTTTTGCAAATGCTCTTTTTGAACATACTTAAAATTTTTTCAGACTTCAGTTTTTAAGCCAATTATCTTAATTTACTTTTGTATATTATCATCTGTGCCTTCATTTTTTGCATTTTCATGGTGCCCTGATTTGTTGCTTTCATTGGTGGTGCTGGCTCATGCATATTCATAATTCTGCTCTCTATTTATCCTTTGCTTGGTGGGCTCACAGTATTAAATGGATGTGAGAATGATCCTTGTCAAAATGATGCCGAGTGTTCTCCAGTCCCAGGAAGTCTTGACTTTGTATGTAACTGTGAACCAGGATGGACTGGGAAGACCTGTGAAACAAGTAAGTTAATTTATTTTACTTGGCCAGAACATGGGTCTCAAGTGTTTTGGGTGGGCATTGGAAAGTAAATATTTACTTCCATTCATATCTGTTTGCATGTTTCTTTAAATTGTGTTTTGACATATTTTTTCTCTTGTTCCTTATTGATTTTTCTTTTGACATCTAAAATTAGGCCATAGCTTTTGGTTTAAAAACAAAAGTGAATTTTCATATTTATTCCTGAAAATCAGACATCTCAAACAAGAGAAAAGAGTGCTTGTAACATGCCAAAAGCAGAAAAAGGCTATTTCATGGCACAAATAATTAAGACTAGTAGAAATTTATTATAGTCCCAGACTCACTGATCAAATTAATCATCTATCTTCTTGAAGTATAGGTCTGGAATTTAGAAATAAGTTTTAAGTATAGGTAAATACTTACTTCATGGCAATAGAGCATAAAATTGATAGAAATTGGCGCTGTTTAGTAAAGAGTATACACCAGTTAATTTCAAGAAAAAGGCAGCCAGTATGAAAGTCTTTAGTGTCCCTAAGGTGAATGTTATACTGTTCCTTTCCAGATATTAATGAGTGTGCTAGTAACCCTTGCTTGGAAGGTTCAACATGTGTTGATGTCCTCAATGGATTCATCTGTTCGTGTAGAGCTGGCTTTACTGGCATTGACTGTAGTGAAGGTATTTATATAATGTTGAATATTCTAAGTGCATGTTTAGTATTTAATATGTTATAGAATGGCATGTACTGTTTAAAGATAGTAACATAGAATACTGAATATTTCATGATGAAAAGAGCATTTAAAGCAACAGCCAAAGCTACGTGATAATGGCAGAGATTTGTGTGAAGTGGGGGAGGGAGGGGGCTGTTTACATATCTTGCCACTTGAAAAATCTCTCCCTTCAAGGGTTCCTGGTAGGATTCACATGTGGGAAGTTTTGTCTAGAATTTTCTAGCTTTGTTTCAGAGTTACAGTGTAAATGTCAAATGAATGGTTTTAATTCAGCTTACTTTTGTAAATTGTGTTCTTGAGAATCATAATATATTTAAGTGCTGATGAAATGACTATGCTATAACACTCACCATGCATTTTTGTTAATACAGATTTGAATGAATGTGCCTTTAACCCATGTCAGAACAATGCTACTTGCTTGAATTTTGTGGCTAGATTTGAGTGTGTTTGTCCAGATGGCTTTACTGGCATTACCTGTGGAGATGGTATGAATAACATTTAAACAAAATATTTTTCTCATTGTTTTGATATTTTGCAGACTAGAGACTATTCTGCAAACTGTAATCTTAAATAAGTGCTGTTATTGTCCCTGTCTTTTAGAGATAAAATTGTGGGTCACCTTAATGAAAGTAAAAACTTCTTTTTGTATCTCAGTGGTGGTGCTGCAGGGTGGGGGGAAGGGGTGGGGGTATATATTAGGTCAATACCTTTCACCCTCACTTGCCCATCAGTGTGCTCCTGTACAAAAGTATTCAGTTAACAGGTACATTGCCCACTCACAAAATCCCCCGCCCCCTCCCCCCACGCCAGTTTTGCTTGCCTCTACTTGCCCTCCTCTTTTGAAATTCTAGTGGCACCACTGCATCATTTGCAGTCATTTTCATTAAAGCTGCTTCAGTATTTTAGCCATTTTTTTAGTGGAATTGTGACAAATATGAAGTATAGAAGAAAGTCAAATGTTTTATTATTTTCGTTATATATTTAAAAAAAAAAAAAAACTTATTTGAGGAATGTTTTTGCTGGTAGGTTATTATCATTGTTTCCTCCTGTTCTAAGTGATATAACAGATTTGTGACAGTCGTCAAATAGATTTAATATTTTATAGATGCATATTACGTGACCTCTGTTTATATTTCTCTTTTGGTACTTGTTATTGTAATTTCATAGCTACATCAGTATCACCTTGCACCTTTGATCCCTGTCTGAATGGTGGTATCTGTCGGGACACTGAGGACTCCTTCCAGTGTATATGTCCCCCTCCATGGACGGGAAACTTTTGTGAAAATGGTAAACTGTTCTCAAATACTGCAGGCTTGTAGTATCGTTTAGTTGGGTACAATTGCCATCAGTTACTGCTTGCATAAAAAAAAAAAATTCCGCCTTGTTAAATGTGATAAAAAAGGAAGGTCAGTGGATGTTAATCAGGATAAAAGATGTCACCCTCCATGGATGGGAAATCTGTGAAAATGGTGAACTGTGCAAAAATGCTACGGTTTCTAGTGTCTTTCAGACAAGTAGAATTACAATAGATTATTGCTTGCATAAACTTTTTTCATTCCTTGTCAAATATGATAAAAAAGGTCATTTAGATTGATTTGTGGCTCTCAGAAAGTTATAAAGAAATTATATTGATGCACTGTGGTGTAATTGCTATTGTGCAAAGAGGTTACCAATACAGCAATCACAATTCATACATTGAGCTACTTTCAATTTAGGGTTAAATGATTTTGTCCAAAACTGTAGTTATTCAATTTGTAACAAGAGTCTTGCCTGAGAAAGAGTGTATAAATATAACTTTTTATGAATGGGGACTGCAAACCCATTTCCCATAGGCCTCTGCATTCAGAATCCACCCAGTTCCAAAATTATGATGAAAAATCTCACCAAATATTGTAGGTTGCCATACAAACAAAAGTATGCTACATATCAGACCAGATAGTACAAACCAACTGTTATCATACCATTGACAAGGCATGGAAATTGGAAAACAGCTATAAGGCATAGTTTGCAGCTTTAGTCTGTAGAAAAGAAAAATGCTCTGCACTTTATCTTCTCCATTTCTCTTGCTTAGTTTGTGAGTTTGGCTCACCAAACTGTATAGGGTTACCTTTTCAAGGAGCAGCTATAGTCATTGATAAAGAAGAGACTGAAGGTATCTTACTCTGCTGAATGATTTGTCACTTTGTCTCATCATCTTCCATCTCATCTCCTCTTAAATTTTCCTTTTTTCTCCTTCTGTAAATCTCATAACTGCAGTCTCACCTTTCATTTGCACAGAGCTAGTATGCAGCCTTGGAAATCTTAGTGCTTGAATTCAAATGCACCGTTTCTGTAGTATTAACAATAATAATAATTCCAACACTAAGGGACCACAAATGTTGGAGAAGCCTGTGGCTTATAAATTACAACTTCATGTTGGGTGGCTATCCAACTCAACAATTTAGGTCAAATTAATGGTTTTTTTTTTTTTTTTGAAAGGCTAGTTCAGATGGAAAAACTGTAAATTGCTCTTGTATTAAAAAACCCACCTTACTTTGACCCGGCCAGGAATTGAACCTTGAACCTACTGGTTGCTAAGCTTCATAGCTTCAAATTCCACCGCCTTTATCTACTCAGCCACTGCGCCAGTTTATGACCTTTGAAGTTCTTGATGTTGTTAATTTTACCAGTATGATAAAAAAAATGCTTGCATTTTGTATGTAAAATATAGTTTGTAGAAATGCTGTAGAATTTTGTATATAATATTTTGCATCTTCTAAAACTGAGATAATTGACTCACAATGCCATCAACATATGATTTGCAGAAGACAAAAGCATTTGATCTTTGTGCTAGAAATGCTTGATTGTGTGCTTTTAACAAGTGCAGATACCCATTTTAACTGTAAAGCTACCTGCTTGATGGGTGTGGGACTGGAATTTAGGGAAAACCAATTCTTCAATAGATGCAGCCAGAGGAACATATGTCTAATTATTTTTAGGCTCATAGTTCATTAACAAACTATACATCCATATTATCACATTGTCAACTAAAGTATGCAGGTATTCCTCTAAAAGCATCATTTTCTTTTAAGTTACAAAAGAAGAAATAGAACTTAATAATTACTTATTGACTTCTTTAAATTTACAGCTGTGCACCATATTTCTATTCACGTATCACATCTTACTTCCTCACATGCTTCTGTTGTATCATTCAAACTGTTTCATCAGTTTTACCTCATTTTACAAATAATTTGTATTCCAGTCTCCTGCCCCACATAAACACATCACCCTAAGAACTAGATTTTTATTACTGACTGTCACTGTATAGGAAGGTTTGATGTTAATACACCTGTTTCCCTTTTTCTCTGTCAAGGACTGAAATTTCCTTACATTTCACTTATTTAACATCTCATATGTTGTATTTTCACCCTATGTTATGCCGAGTTTTGTAAGTTTAAAGGGCAAATCTCCTTATCCCAGACAGTTCCAGCTTACTCAACTAAGTTACTTCTGTCCCCTCCCAAAACTGTTTTAAGTTCCTCTTTGGACAGACGTATTACCAAGTTTTTTCCTGAAAGAGGCTTATTGAGTTGGTTCACAAAACTTATGATTTTTTTTTTTCACACTTGCTGAGTTTTACTCACATCTTGATGGTAAGTGGTCAAACTAAGAGATTTTGCACATCTGACACACAACTGAAATGGGAGTGATAAAGTAATTTATGATTAAGATCATTTATTACAAATTCGTGAGCAGACACTTTTTACCATTAGGTAGTAATCATATGCAACCCCTGTCCACAAAAACTACAGTTTCTCACATTTTTGGTAACTATAGGAAGTGATACATAAGTAGCATGATAATTAGAAACATTGTCATGCAATGATTTTCTTCAAACTCGTCACAAAATAATTGGTATCAACTCAATGAGCCCCTTTGAGGTCATATCCTGGTAAGCATACAGGCCCTGATGTGTAATCAGAACAGTCTCTATGTATGCTGTGTAAATGTGACCTACTCTGCTTCTTTTGAAGTTAATGTCAATTAAAGAGCAGTCACCAACTGAGAATTTTGGTTTCCCTAAACCAAAAATGTACTTGGGATGATGAGTGTCTGTCTTTAATATTAACTGGTGAAACCTTGGATTCACAGTTACTAGATATGCTCAGATGTGGAATACATCAGCTAAGCAAGAGCAGTGTCTCGATTTGCTTAAGAGTAAAAAATAGTAAAATCTGTATTGAAAAAAGTGCAAAGTATCATAGTAGCTCCTGCTTTAAATGAGATTTGATTGTAATGAAAACATTAATGTTAGTAAACATGTGATACAGCTGTTATCAACCTCTTTTTCACAATTAATTGAGGTGCATAGATAAGACAGTTTCAAAGTGAATGAAACATAATTTGAGGAACAAAATTTGAGGTATTTTCTTTTGCAATGTTATGTTTAAAATTTGGTACTCTCATATGGTGCTTTTGATGACCTGTCAGGATTAAAAGCTTGATAAATTTAAAACAGACTAGCTTACTGAATTAGCTGACAGTAGAAAAATTGTACCTTTACTAATCTTTGAAATAAGAGTTACAATTATTGGAAAAGACAACTTTTTTAATGAGGGCAAATTGTAGCTGTGGTATGTTTTAAAGTGGATTAAACCCATTTTACTCTCTACATAAGCTAAGTTTAAAGGTTGATTCTACTTTGATTCTAATTTCTTTTGATAAGGTCAGTTTTTTTTGTCTGTCCATACAGCAATCCTAAAATGCCATAACTAAAAGTGTAAAAATCAATCAAACCTTCAAATAAAGACTCAACTTTAGTCATAAGATCTATTAACCTCTCGTATTCATAGATTATAACTTAGTCTTTTCGTGCTTTCCATGTGGATTTCTGAAGCCATGATGTTTTATTGATACTAACTTTAACAGGTGATGAGGAATCTAGTTGCTCACGCTCCAATCCCTGTCAGCATAGCTCAGAGTGTATTGATGGGGTGAACGGTATTGAATGCAGGTGTACGGAGGGTTACTATGGGCCCTTCTGTGAATCAGGTGAGATCAAATTTTTATTACTTCATAATGTCTTTTTCCACTAAGCATGATTCATTATGCATGAGTGAAAATGTAGAGAATCCAGGAGAATGTGGAATATTTCGTCGTCTTAGAGGTACTGCAACTTTGAATGATATTTTTGGGAAGAAATATTGATTAAAAATGGTCTTTCTATCTTGTGATTGGTCTTGAATGTTATTGTTACATGTTCAAGGTTTAAAACATCTATAGGCTATATTTCAATATACTGTGAAAGTACACATTTTTGTCTAATATTGATTTGTCCAGTTCACATGATTAATTCATGATGAAAAATTAGTTGAGGGGTCTCTTTTTCTTTTTTTTTGTGTCTCTCTCTTTTTTAGGGAACTAAATCTCTTCATATTCATTGAAAAATTTTCTAGTATCAAGCTGAACCTGATGGTTTAATTTGTTTTTGTTCTTGTGAAATGAGACATTTTGAAAGAGTTTCTTTAATTCTTGTACAGAAACCTTAGAATGC
>WURT03119325.1:0-11820 GCA_009936505.3 Holothuria glaberrima
TATGTATGTATGTATGTATGTATGTATGTATGTATGTATGTATGTATGTATGTATGTATGTATGTATGTATGTGTGCGTGCGTGCGTGCGTGCGTGCGTATGTATGTATGTATGTATGTATGTATGTTTGTATGTATGTATGTATGTATGTATGTATGTATGTATGCATGCATGCATGCATGCATGCATGTATGTATGTATGTAGCCTACATCACATGTTCCCTTGCCAACCAAAGTACACGCAATATCAAGATTAAAACGAGTACAAAGTCAAATGGCAATTGATGTAAAGTTGTTATTGATGTTGTCGTATCCAGGGGCCAACCCTTATGAACACTTCGATATTGGACCTTTACCATTTCCACCCGTGACAAGATGCATTGAAGTCCATAACCCCTTTACTAAAAGCAAACAACCAACCAGCACCTAAACGAGCCCAGTACAATTAGATTCTGCCACAGTCATGGAAGAACTTGTCACTGATATGGAGTTAACCACCCACTCAGGCAGACTATTCCATACACTTTTTGACAACTATTATATGGAAGAAGCTGAATTTCCTAATTTCAAGCCTTACAAATGGCCTCGAACCCGGGAATTACTTTGAACCTTTAAATAACTACAAAATAATACCAATTACCTAAGTTACCTAAATAGGTCACCCACCTTAACAATATTGCTGGTTCGATCCTTTAGGTGCTTATTGTTACATTTTAGCGCCACACCTTCACCAATCGTTTGGCATATTACGTTTTCAGTGGTGGAATGGAGTTGAAAAAATTGTTTCAATACCGGTAACTGAAGGATAACAAATACCACTCATTTACTGTGCTAGTTTAACTTACTAAAATATTTTGCACTGAATTACCCAATTTGTAATGTTCCTTATCGTCAAAATCATTCACAATGGACAGTTCAGATGTGCTTAAAGCTTTCCACTGTAAAATACGCTACAAGGGTCACTAACATAGGCGTGAAAATATGCTGTTATGAACTTAAGGATATAGGCTCATTGTCTTCTACCCTTCTGCCCTTCTCTTCAATATTCTCTTAAAACTAGTACAAGACCAAGCCTACCTGTGTACCACCATGGCCAACAAAAAGTCAGGAAAATTAATTTCTTCGTATGCTCTAGGTTGCAGAAAACTGCACCGCATTGAAAACCTATAACTGTCGCAGCCTCTCAGGCCGCGCTTACGAGTTTACGAGATCACCTTCAATAAAAACCCCAAAATACAAGTTTTCTCACAAATTGAGTTTTCTTCGATAAAACCTTAAACTTTCAAACTTTCCTAAAAAAAACCCAACCAACCAAACAAAACAAAAACAAACAAAAGAAAATCTACGGCGTGCGAAATTTTGCTTTGGCTACTCTTCCGGCATCATTGCCTTTTTGAAAGGAGAAAGGTTTTAGTCTTGCTTGTAAACACCATATCTCAAGATAGGATAAAACTTCTCTTGAGATAGACACTTTTCATAATTTTTGGCATGTGGATGCATTATAGTTAGTAGATAAACCCTATTGTTTTTAGTAGATTTCAAATGATATCTGAGGTCAGTGGAAGTAAAGTGGTAAAACTTTGCTAACAGGCTGCTTACAAACACGGTATACCAAGAGGGATAACATCGATGGAGCATATAATTAGCATATGGATGCCCCCATACTGAGTACAAAAGTCCTATTGTGCTTTGTAGAGGTCAAAGCCTTGTAAAAACAATATTTCATGAAGAGGAACCTTGATGAATCTTGTAGTACTGCTTTTCTCCCACCTGTCAGGCTATAAAATCAAAAGCAGCTACACAGCTGATGAAGTTGATGTCACCAGGGAGGTGTTAGGACCTAACATCTCCCTGGTGCATGACACCTGTGATCTTCGTCACTCATTTACACTCCAGTTAAATAGTGAC
Source organism: Holothuria glaberrima (assembly GCA_009936505.3). NCBI lineage: Eukaryota > Metazoa > Echinodermata > Holothuroidea > Aspidochirotida > Holothuriidae > Holothuria > Holothuria glaberrima. Next base: position 1,909 of record WURT03119325.1, read on the forward strand.
GTTCAAGACAGGTCTTGATTACACTCTGTTGAAACTATTCAAGTAAGGGTTTGCTCTCATGTCACTATTGCAAGGCTCTTTGATAGCTTTTTGTTAATTTAGTCTTGTGTCAATTTAGGCTTGTCACTCCTTTTGGAAGAAGTTTCATGTTTTCAGGCTGCATTCGGAGACAGAAAGCTCGGACTTTTCTTGAGAAGCATTTGGTGATCAAACTGTCTCTATCGGAATTTCGGAAACCTCGGAAAGTGATAGTGCTTAAATGAATATTTTCAGAGGCAAGGAATCAAGCCTACTGGTTTCTGACTTTTCAAAATGTTTGGCTATGAGCTTGTAATTCGTACCTATAACTTATAAATTTTTGTCTTATTTTCGTAGAACGATAATGATTGTAACAAATACTCGTGCAGTCTTACATTGATAAGGATAAAGTATATACTGTTAAATTGTCTTCAACCTGTTGTAGATTTACAGAGCAAACATTAAGAAATACAAAGAGGGAACGAAAAAGGGCTGTCAATATTTGGAAACAAATTGACAGCACTTTTCCGTTTTTATGTATTTCTTTATTTAATTTATTTATTTTATTTATTTATTTATTTTTGTTCAGTAAATCTACAGAAATATTTTACAGTGTACTTCTTTCATAAAACAAAGTGTTCAGAATGGGCACTTCTTTTTATCTTCTTATTCTTTTTTTTCTTTTTTATGAAGCTCAAATTAAGGAAAATTTGCATTTCTCCTTCCATTTTTTGCAGGATGTGATTATGGAATATTGACAGTCCACGAACGCTGCACATTAAGGAGTAATTGCACATTGAGAACTCTCATCTAGAATATCTCAGAGGTAGTGCCAGGTGGTGGCAGGATACAATGGACCCTCAGGGAAAATCTCTGCCCCCTAAGGGAAAGTTTTCGATTCTCGTCGGGGAGCCTTAATGAACACAATCATGGAGGTGTTAGGTGTTGAAACTCCCTGGTACGATGAAGCATGTAATCTCGGTAGGCGACTAGTTCCAACTGACTCTACTTGATTTTGCTTTGAAGAAAGGCAGATTCTCAATAAAGGCATGAAATTACAAATTTCCTTCAGAAAAAACCCATAATTTTAAATTTTTCAACAACATTCCAAAATGGACAAATTCTCTTCAAATAAAAACCACAAACTTTCAAATTTTCTTCAATAAAAACCAGATAGGCTACATAATCCATACCTACTGCGAAGGTTATGTGTTAGCCTCATGACAAGGGACCGGATGGTTTTGTCCCACTGCCAGAACGCCCGTCGTTTCCCCCACAACCAGTTCACGCCAAAGAGCAAGTTTTTTTCGCTCCCAAGAATCTGTCAGTTTGCCCCTTGATGTTATTAGTTGAAGGCTTTACGAAAATCTGAAAAAAAAAATCAGCAGAAGGGTTCATGCATAGACGGTTTAACTTGTCATAACATTAACATTTTTCACCCCGGTAATCTCATTATATAGCCCCACCCCCCCCTTATAAGACCATCACTGCTGATAATTGGGTGCGAATAACGCCTACAGAAATGTGTCGTGAAAAGAAGTATTAAGAATAAAGTATTAATAGAAGCCTTGTAGCACGGGGGTATGAATATTTTAATATCACAATATCTACGCAAAAGTTTAAATAAGTAAAGGACTATTTGCCAGGAGAAGCATTTATCTAAAAGCGTAGAATTAAATCAACCGGGCCAGGGCAGGATTTAGCTTATGGGGGCCCGGGGCCAAAACAGTTTGGGGCCCTTTTACGATTAGGCCCACTATCTAAGCGGAACGCCACCATAGGTTGGCAAGAAAAGTTTGGCAGAAAATGCTTCCCAGATCGCTAGAAATGGCACTTCCCAGTAGTGACGCCGCCGGAATTTGGTGATTGGGGCACTACAGATGATGTCGTAATACCACCTCAGTTTCCCCCAAGTCTGAGTAAATTTCACTTCTTTATGCGCACCTATGTTTGTGTACAGCGGCGAGGATCCTTCTTTTGTAACTTCATAAAGGTGCTGCCCTTGGGGACTAGCCTAAGGGGATGGGGACTCCCCTCCCCTTTGAGAAATGTGTGTTAATTTGAGGTTGCTTAGATGCAAAATTTGCCATCTACAAACCTCCTGAAGCCCCCTTCGTCTATATTCATATAAGTTTTTTTGGCAAAAATGCATGTGAGGAGTCCACAGAAACATTCTTGGACTATTACGAAAATATTCCTTTCTTCATTATAAAAGGGCATCTAAGGCTGGCCTGTGAGCTCTGGATTAATTATATAAAACCTAATGCTCTTTACCTGACATACAAATGACAATATAGAGTATGATGAGGCCGAGCACTTTACAACTATCGTATTTTACTAATTGTGAACGGAAATCCAGGCGAACAGCTTCCAGCAATGGGGAATGGGTGAGAGGGAGAGTATAGATGCAGTGATATGAGAACTCCCTGATAGGCATAGCAAAAGGGGCGAAGGACTTACAAGCGCGTTTCAGAATTAAAATGAAAGATCACATATTGAATCGAGACCCCTACCGATGTCTGATGATGTATCTCTGTATTGCGGAAAGTGTTGTGATCAGAATAGTTCCATGTATTATTACCTAAATAATGGTCATGAGATAAAGTGCAAACCGTGACGAATGCAGGCGAATCGCGCCGAAATTTTCATTAAATAAAATTTCCATGACAAAACCTACATCAGGCTCTGCATTGAGACAATTGTAATTGCCCACGAAACCCACATGCCACTCAAAAAGCCAGGCTTTTAATTGTTTATTCGTAAACAGATTTCAACTTTTGCTGCGGTGCTTCTCCGAAAATTGTTATCTGAAGATATTGACGAGATGAGACGAGGTCTGGAGCGGGAAAATTTTGATAGTTTGCGAAGGATTTGCAAAAATTCTGATAGTTTGAGAAACATTCGTGAGAGAAATTGATTACAGTAGATCCATCACTCGGTCGAAAACACACCTCACCCTACCCCGCTACAGAAATCTATAGCTTAAACTCCTTTTGGAATCATTTTAAATTTTCATAGTTTTTTCAGAAATCGATTGGAGACACGCGCCCCAATGCCACCCGTGCGCACGCAACTTCCCAGGCCTTATAACAGTACAAGTTGCATGTAAACAATTTCACTTTTGTATTTATAGAAAGACAACTTTTGTTCAGTGTGGAGTTCCGAACAAAGGTCCGTATTTTACATGTTGATCATTGACACGGACAATTTGAAGACCCTGAATATAAAGTTGCATACAGTACATGCCTGTGATGGTCTATGCGTTCTTCAGTTAATCACCATGCATGGGGCAATAGATGCGCGGGCGATGCGCCCCCAAAATTTACCTTTTCATGTTCAATACACCATACGGTCGTTGACAAAACATAGAGAAGGATGAAGGGATTCTGTCCCCGGCATCAACCAAAATGCTAGGGTTAATGCCTTTGAGGCATACACGCAAATATTACTATGTTGCTGCCTTTGCATAAAATACTTAACGTACTCTGTCCTCCCTAATCCAACTATTAGAGGGGACTATGTCTCACACAGGCTATACCAGTTTTAGCAAATATCAGTGCCGTTGAATAACTCTAAAGGAGGATTAAACAAAATGCAAACCAAACTTTAAAGGGAGTGTACGTGTGTCCACGAAGGGTCGTCGAGGGGCAGAGTGGTCTATTCTAGCTGATGCGCACCAATATGTTTCACATGTGTTAGAATCCCGCTCGATGTACGTGGGCAGTTTTCTCCGGGCACTCCGGCTTTCCTCCCGCGTGACATACGGGTTGCCTCTAAAAATTGGTTACCCAGCCGACGAAGTCGATTGCACGCAGGACTGAAGCGCCCTCGGGAGGACCAGCTAACTGGCCGACCTTGCTCTTTTGTGTCCACGAATGTCTTGTTAGTCACTGAACGTGCACTCTGGTAACTGAACGAGCGAAGTGCGCAGGGGGAAATAATTCATTAGTAACCTCTGAGACATCGGAAAGTAGTATTCCCACAAATATTAGCACATATGGTTTGCTAAAATAGCTAAAACATTCCGCCCCCTAATTAAACAACTTATTGGAGTGGCACACAATATTTGCAAATGTCATGATCGTTGGCCAAACAGGAGGAGTTCCCAACCAAATTTTTAGGGAACCATGCTCCCCACCCTCCCCTGTGATCGCAACCCTTGGCTGCAAACATTTGTGGGCAAACAGGTAGGTTTGGGGCGAATCGGTAGGATTTTTTTTTCTTTTTTTTTTTTTGAGGGAAAAGGCGAACTGATCAAAACCTGGCCGGGGACGAACCTGGTCGGGTTGACTTGTATTGGAGAAACACAGTAAACCCATAACCATTAATCAATGAAGTGGTAAGACCCTGACCACACCAAGTGGGCCTAAGGTTTTCATGGTGGTAATTCTCCAGAGACAGATACGCGCCGGGTGACTGCACTTGATTTTTTTCCTTTTTAACATTTGTCAGAGTAAAATGGAATAGCAATGTAAATTTGAAAAACAGTAGTTCCTGTGGTCCGGCCTACAGTATGTCACTATTTACCAGTTATCCTAAATATGTAAAATGACGCAATCAGCCAGAAAGACGGAGAATGATCTTTCACTGGCTCTTTTGTTGTTGACGTCAGAATTTTATGGCGTCATTGCGCGTACAGATCACGTACAGGTATACGTACCATGCATTCTAAACGAAGTGTCGGATGATACACGTACACCGCGCCATGCTACTCAGATTTTCTCAGAAGTTGTCTACATTTGTACGAGCGCTGCCTGCCAAGCTTGATTTAAGTGCATTCGATCGTACGTACATAGTACAAATATGTATGCGGAAAATCACCCGGCGGAAAACCGAGGCAACTGCTAAATTGAAAGTAGAGGACTAAGCTTCCAGATTAGGCTAGTTGGAGGGTCGTCAGACTGGTGTTCTTTCCAAAATTGCTGCGTTTCTGACTCTGCTTCATACTTTTGTGGAGAAAAGAGGTTTTAAGGCTATTGCCTCTTGGAAAGTGAACCAGAGCTCTCTCAATCTTTGTGTGTGTCACTGTTCATAATCCTTGTGTTAGGCTTCTGCTCTGAGAGCCAACGTCAATGACACCTTGTAGTTGTAGGCCTAGCCTAAGAGATATTGAAATTTTAGGCAGCCTAGGCTAGCTTAGCCTTAAGTTGAGCTATAAAGAGGGTAGGCTTGCAAATAACGATAACGTTCGAAACCGTGGAGAAAGTTTAACGTTAGATGGACGTTTTTTATTTGTCAATAAGTAAGAAAAGAATATTTTAAAGACTGTTGTAAGAATGATATACAGCCTAGCCAAAGGCTCCCCAGGAAGCTCAGAGCTTTCACTTCATTGTATCTGAAATCCAAAGATTGCCTACTGTGGACTGTGGTGGCTAAACTGCATTAGGTTTAAGGCAAATGCTAGCCAGATTCAGGAAGCTTAATTAAAAGGAATTCACAGACAAGACTAGCTGTTGTTTCATCCCGAGGAACAGCCAGTGTAGGCTAAGGCAGAGAGTAACACAACTCATAGGATAAGTCAAGTTAAGAGTGGAGGGTCAGTATTTTGTTACAATCATTGTTTCCCTGCGAGATTGCCTTATCTCGCAGTAAAGCTGGCTTCATTTCAGCAAATTCCTATTAATCAAAACCTTAATAATTATATATGCCGAAGATCACGGCTCTTTTCCAAACAAAGAACTAGTAGAACAGAAAAAGCAAGATGTATAGCATGCAGAAGCTACTTAAACATGGAATCTGTCTTCACAAATCAACGGCCATGGCCGTCAGGACTTCCTGGTCTTTAGGCCGGAATCAAGGGACTGAAAAGCAAAATCCATCAGAAAAGACCAAAGCTGGAGTTAGACGTTACATTGCTCCTGTGGCAGCAGAACCATTTCTCAGTGGGAATAGCTCAACGTACGTAGAAGGAATGTATGAGTCATGGCTGCAGGATCCAAATAGTGTTCATAAGGTGAGATAATTCAGCGTTTCATCAGTAACATGCATTAGTATTTTTGGTACTAATTTAGAATCAGTGACCAGAAGTGACAAAGTTTTACTACTGAAAACTTACAACTCAAAGTAAAATTTCAGTGAAAAGTTAAGTTGCAAAATGCCAACAGGAAAAGGTATAGCCTAACAAGACTTGTTGATAGTCAGTGGGATTGGATTCGAACTCAGTACACTGCAAGAATACGAATGCGATACTCTGATGTATTGAAAATCCATGCCCTAAACCGATTGCGCTGTGAGCCGAGCTGCCGGCCAATGATTTTGAGTATTATAAGTACAGACTAACTCCATTGCATATACACACTAGTTATACGTATATTATATTTCTACGTACAGGGTCGTAGCTAGGGTGGGCGGTACCGGGCGGGCCCGCCCAGGAGTGGTTATTTTTGATCCAAAGTTTATCCCTTGTTACGTGGTTTTGGGCAAGTAACTTTTGCGGTTTACTGCTTAAACGACGTTAGGTACAAAGCTGAACTGCTGCGACTGATTTATTAGGATGCAAAAGCGGTTAACGAGTCAACATTTGGCAGTCATTTGACCGATTGATCAGTGGGTTAACCGTCACAGCCCTAGTTTCTTGTCAGTGTTTGGAAGTCAATAGTTCATTAGCCAATTCATCTACTGTACAAATGTTCAGAGAGCTTGAAGGGATTAGCTGTTCAATTTGACTACAGTAATTAAAAGAATATCTTGCAGAAGAAATTGGAATCTTGTAAAAGCCTGCATAGCTGGGTGTATAAACTCAGACTTTATATCAGTGAAATACTCAGCATTAGAGGTATGGGTGCAAACTTACCTGTTCTCAGTAGGGTATCCTGCAGTTTAAGACGTAGAGACTTTGTGTGTGTCAACACCAAATTAGACATTTTGTCCAGCATAATTTATTTTACTGGTCAAAATTTTGCTGGTTTACCTCAAAATCTACATAATATATTGCAAAAAAGGTTCAATAAAATGGTAATTACAGATCTATTAATCCATATCAAGTTTTGAGCATGAACAATTGATTTCTTACTGTGCAGTTTCAAGCACAAATACATTATATATCCCCTTTTAGAGAATGACCCAGTAGTCTCCAGATACTGAAAATAAAGGTTAGAAGTTGAACAAACTTGTAGGTTAGAATTTGTATGATTGGTTTCAAGTTCTCTCCAAATTTCACATGTTTCTGTGTAGACCACTCCGCAAACTCTTGTAAACAAAACTACAGGCAACAAGTCAGAAACACCTCATGTAAGAGGCTTTGGCAGTTGAATTATTTTGACTAACTTTGGATCTAGTCAAATAAAAACAAAATGTTGGTTTTAAAAATACAGTAGTTGAATGATAAATTCACCATATATGATGCATAAATCATTAAAGGACCATGGTTGATTATGGTGTTTGTATTACAGTACAGTACATCAAGATAGTTCAGCATTATTGAATTAATCTCTCTAACAAAAGTTGGATTATAAATTTACCATACTTCTGGAAGTTCTAAAAATTTTTATAAACATTGCAGTAATTAACAGTCATTTGTCTAGAGTTGACATAGTACCGGGCAGATAGGCTCCCATTTGGGGGGATTGGTCCAGTTAGAGAGAATATAGATTTGCCTATGCCAGATTGAAAAAAAAAAAAACTGGGCCTTATGGGATTCACAATTTTCTAAGTAGTGCGGGATGATGGTGGTGGTTGGTGCAGCATGGCATGGCATGCTCCTGACTGGTTGCCAAAATAGGGATATATCTTGATGTAGGTCCAGTAGATACATTTTACATCCAGGAAAATAAATGACAGCAACACTAATGGCATCATTTATTAACACAGGTACTCTGATTGGCCTAATGTATTGAATTCTTTTACAAATCAGGGACTTGGCAGCCAGATACATGATATACCCACAGGGGTACCTTGGCATAAGTATGAATAATATATTCCTTAGTTATGCAGTTTAACTGCATTATTTCCAATACAAACGCATCACCTGGAATTAGTACTTCAACTACCATTCACCTCAACAAGTAAAGAAGGTACTTAAATCAAAACTGTTTTTTCACTCAAGCACTGAAGTCGGGGTTTGTACAGTTGTGGAAAACCTTTAACTCTCTGAAGGTTTCAGGGTGTTGTCTTCTTATTTGTATGTCTAGGTATATTGATAATATTTCGAGAAAACAGTTGTGTAGTTTTGACTTCATAGTAAATACTATTTGGCTGTGGCATGAATAGGAATCAGAATATTAAAATGTGTTTGGTGATACAAAGTGGATAGATCAAACACAGGGTGAGGTGAAAGTTATCCTATCAACATGGCTATCATAAGTGTCAGTGTAGTACAAAAAAGTTTCAGAATTGGCCATGGTAAACTCTATATGTTGTTATGTAAAAGTCATGGAATTTTGTTCACAGATTTTAATGAACCATGTGCAATTTACGAGTGGGGTCGCACACCATCACTCGCCTCAAATCACTGTGAGAAGTGCGATTTTTTGCACTCCTAGATAAAGAATGGGAACTCAGGTTAATCTATTGAAGTTTCATAAAACAGCACACCTACCACACTCCTTAATTTCGTGAGGAGTGTGATTTGTAGCACACCTGGAAAATTTAAAATTCAAGGCCTGGAGAAGAGAGCCAGAATAATACTAACAATGAGGCTTGAAATCCTTGACTAAAGACGAGCGGAAAATGGCTAAAAATGATAAGTGGGATCTAAAAAAGTTGAGAAGAACAAGAGGAGTAAGTAGCCTAAAGAAGTAGAATTCTGAGAGAAGTGGTCCACCCACATGGCCTGGATAACACCCTACAAAAAAAAGAGAATAACTTAGAAGCCCACCAGCCATGCCAGTCCCTGGAAATCCGGGAACAAGGTCTGTGTTTGGCAATGATGGCTGTTAAGAAGGGATGTGTAAGCAGAGAAGTAGGCAACTATTGTAAAGGTGCTACTTTCCATTAATTTCATTGCTCGATACAGTGTATAGACATATCCTGACTTTCAAGCTCTTCCATACATCTAGTTGTTTTACAATAACATCACTTAGTAATCCTGTGGGTTCTCTTTCTGAAAACCACAAAAAATGAAAAAAAAAAAAATTGAAAAAAAAAAACTTCAACAAACTTTCTGGAGGCATCATTTTAAGGAGTATTGTTTCATTTCTTCAGTTTAGTTTTTAAGCAAATTTGTTTGCATTCAGTTCATTTGGGAAACCAGAACAGCCATTAGGGCATTTCCAAGCAAACCTGGACATGACCCTAAAAATCGAAATTTGTATTGTGAATGTCTTTCCACTCTCAACGTATAGCTAATATACTGGAGTAAATGAAACGTAACCTCTGCAATGAATTGTCTTTTATGCTAAGAAGAAAAAAAGCAATTTTCTCCAAGCTATGATAAGGCCCTCAATTTTTTCCTATGAAGATGTCTATGTGAAGCCAAATTGTTACTCTCAGAAGCAAACCCATTTCAAATAAACTTCAATAGATATGATTAGTAGGAAGCCATATCTTTTACAATCCAAAGTTAATTTCAAGTTATGTTTCTCATGTGAGTTATGGGCAAGTTTCTTTGTTGTGGCCTACAAGTAGCTGTAATGCGACTGACAAAAAAACAATAAAACGTGTGTTTCAAAATAAATGCACTGCTTATTTCTATGCCGTTTTAATATATGCTTGTAGCTTCAATATCAAGTGTAAAGCGCTGGTCACACTACAGAATCTTCTCCATCTCTGGTCAAAAAGAACCAAAATTTTGTCACTCTGTGTTAATTTATGATTTGCATCAGAGGACTATGTAAATGAAATGTAACCTTATTATTTTGTGACGTCCCATCGGTAGAATGCTTTTATCGGACTACGTGTGTCCGATAAAAGCTGTCCGCCGATGTGACGTCATGAAAAAATTAGTATACATTTCTT
>WURT03119347.1:0-11820 GCA_009936505.3 Holothuria glaberrima
GTAGAAAATTTGGGCAATCTTTTCACTCTTTCTTCATCTTTGCCGAAATTTCACCTATTCTGTGCCCGAATTTTGGTAATTTTTTTGCCCGAATCTTCGACCTCAGAAAATTTGGGGGGCAGTCTGCCCCCTGCCCCCCGTCTCGTACGCTTATGCTTGTCGAGAGTACACTCCCTAAAACAAACATATGTATAATATAATAACGCAAAAAAGAACAAAAAACAAAAACAGAAACTAAGACTACGAAAACCCCACCCTTACCCTCCCCCCCCCCACAGATTAATTGCCGTAACAGTCCCAGAAATCTAACATCACAAGAACAAGGACAACACTCCACCCCAAGAAATATGCCTAATATGTAAAATATATCTTTAACCTTTGGTTGACGATGTCTGTAGTTCATGTAAGGTAATGTACATGTTTGGAAACGCAACCTACATCTCAATTCACGATCCAGTTCATTTGCCAACAGAAAGCCCATAACTACAGTTTTTGCTGCGTTACGTGCCGCAAAACCCAAGTTTAATGACATAAATGATCATTTTTGACAATGATATATGCGTCAAAATTTTTGTTACAAAATGTAATCGACCGTCAACTTGGTCGTTTAAAATTTTGAGTACTACCATCATAGTTTCGGGTGGTATTCTCAGGTGGTACTTGTCTTTACCCAAAAGGCATTTACCGTTAGAATACGAGGGGCATTTGATGTTCTGAACCTAGCCTTTGTGTGCCAGCCAAAGGGGATTTAAAGGGAATGAGCAGCCGCCCAATATTTATTTTGATTTATCAGCTAAATCTTACCAATCTCCTCTTATTTTTATCAGTATCTTTCGTTATGTTTCTGAGCATAAACATCGGAATCAAACATCGTTTAATAAGAAGTATTCTGCATGAATTTTACTCTTCAGTACCACAAATCTCGTCATATGATTTATAAGAGCCATTCGGGAATTAGAATACCAGGGTATACTAATCAAAATTTAGGTGACTGCATTCCCCCTTTAAGACTTCCGTAGATATGCCAAATTCAATATACCATGCCTTCTTTAACAATCCGATGCAACGGTTGGTATGGGTACATAAATACTCGTTTAAGGTTCTATAGAGCATAATGTGGGACATATTTCCGAATAAATCCCTCAGTTTAAAAGTTAATGTCCTTATAAGTCGCCAAACAAGCTTTATTTTCTGATATTCTCACGGGAGCTGTAAGAAATTCTTTTGATGTAACCGGTTTTACATTATGAGTACATCCAGGATTTACGAACATAAATAGTACTCTCTTTTTCTTAATCAGTCCTTCAAATATAAATCTTTTTGAAAGGGCTCACCTTTGGTTATATCTCATCCCTGAAAGTAATGTATCTAATCACTTGCTTCTTACTCAGTTTAATGGGTACTGACGTACAGATGAGAAGCTGTTATGACAGAATGGTGGCATTTTACCATTTTCTTTCTCAGCTGAGCGGGACAAAAATCTGTATTTTCTTCTCTTCAACGGATTTGGACGCAATTAATTTCCCCTGTTGAGTGTTGGATTTGAGCACTTAAAACACCTAACTGGACCCTGTAAATATATAAACGGGATTTTTTTAGCTGATTAGACGAGGGTGTCCCTGTTTATCAGTTTATACCATAGGACTCTACTTTTAACTTCATTCACTCCCTTATCTTCGTGGCAGACGACTGGCCAAATACATTGGAAAGTACTAAAATATTTAGATACCTGGAAAAGCTTCTTACGGATTTGTTGTACATGAATGCTTCTGTCAATCTTTCAGACTTAAGCTACGCGTCTATTTTCTCGAACAGGAATGACCCAAGGACCCTTAAAATGCAACAGTTTATGATCAGATTTGTTCTCCTTTTGTTCCACAGATTGAGAATTTTTAAAGTGCAAAGAACGAGAAAGGACTGTCTTTTCTAATTTGTCAAAGTCCAGTAAAAGCAAAGATGCAAATATCAACATTCGTCAACTGTCTCCTAGCACCACTGCTATTACTGAAGATGTTACAGTGTCATCCAGTGCAGTACTCCGTGAAAGTAAGTTCACGATGATTCCATTTCTTGTTTTACTCTTAGTTTAAGATAACGGAAGATTTCTTCTCTCTTTACCCACAGAAAACATTTACACAAAAACCTTAGTGCTGTCACTCCCTTTGAGCATATACAAATTGTAAACTTCGTTCATTTAACTGTCAGCTGCATGTGTCATACGAATAGAAGACGCTGTATCCATATAGGTCCGGGGTAAGCTATTACTGGTCTTCCGAGGGGATACTGGGCCGTGCCCCCCCCTTTCAACGTCCCCATGGTATGTAAACATAGTGGGCCTAGCAAGGGGAACTTTACATGTTTGGCAGGGATCCCCGGCTTAATCCAGGGTATTTGTTTTCAGCCCCTCCCCCCCTTCCCGAAGAGAAGAGTAATAAAATGGTCATCAGAAGACTGGAGAATCCCACATTTGGATACGAAAGTAAAGAATTAGTTAAAGTCTGGCCACCACGATTGCAATAATGTGATAACCCACATTCAAGACGTGAACGTTGCTCCTTAAATACTATTGAGAATCCCTGATCTAGGTGATGGCCTACCCCGGGTAAAGCCTGCCTATACCAAAGGTTTTAGCTTCAATCATATGGGACCGTCTCAAAAAAGAAAGATGTGCCGAAAGAGGGCGGTTGGAGCCGGAACCCCCCCCCCCCCTCGTGGATCCGAGCTTGGTGTCGCTTGGCCGGCTGTTCCCACATCTTGCCTTTTTTAATTTATGTTAATTTCTTAGCACCGTTTGCTTTCTCTACATCTTTCAACAGAAACCTAAGCTTTTAGTGGTCCTTCTCGATGGAATGCGATGGGACCATTTTGGACTCGACCTCCAACATCTCAATCAGATCGAGGAGAGAGGAGTTAAAGCGGAGTGGATGGATCCTGTCTTCATCACCATGTCCCTGCCTAGTATGTTCTCCATTGCAACCGGTGAGTATGGTGTAACCTGGCAGCTCCCTGCCTAAACCTGCGGAAGCTGCTTAATCTGCTGTCAAAACGCCCATTCCTTCCTTGTGTGGTCCATTGACGCTGTCATAAAAAGATAATCGATTCGACGGTTTTGACGGTTGGCAATGCAATATATCGATTTCCCTCTTTTCCGTCTTTGTCTCGATACGCTTCGTCACAAAAAGGTGATCGTTGCTGTTATTCTTCTCTTTTGTTCTTTCCTCGCCAGATAGTCACAGGGCGTTACGTCGTGTGAGAAAGAGAATTCTTTTCTCATGAGTAGGCCAAATAGCGCCACGGTTTATAACACGTGATAATCTTTAACAACTGCTTGTCAAAATGTTACCCAGTTCCTTAATTGTTGTAAGATCAGATGCAGACACTCAAACTTGGTTTGTATCCTTTCATTGACCCGTGACCTATCAAGTATTCTGTAATTGTCCTGGCAAATATACATTCCGATCTTTTAGATCAAAAATATTGAATTACAAATAATTTTGGCATAAATACAGCTATTCTGTACCAAAAATGTTGTAAGAGCATCATAGAAAGCTTTACACAAATAAGTAGGCTATAAAAAATGTATGGAATTATATAAGGGCGACTACAATTTGACGCAAAGGCATTCAACGCATCTTCTACAAGGGGGCAATTTTTATTATTGTTTTATCTTTTCCCTTGATGGCACGTGGAGGATTCAGTACGAAATAACATGTTAATATTCATCTCCATTGGCACACGAGGCGATTGGGGCTCGAGGCGGCAGACGGGCCCATTTCGCGTAGATTAATTGCTTTTATCGGAAAAACTTGTGACGATATTGAATTAAAATTGTAGGCAAAAGTGGCAATCGACACTTTCTAATTGATAGGAGCTGCGTCAGGCCTGTAGTCGGAGAAGGTATATACAGAAGGGGGATTTTCAGAGGGCGATATATACCAATACGCATTACGGCAATGGTAGATTTTGACCTTCTAGGGGGTAACAATTTTTTCAAGGTGCTTTGCTCCTCTGCCCCCCCCCCCGCCTACTGGCTTGAGCTGATTTAGCTTATTGTGACCATGTACATCACTGTGAATCCTCTGAACCTGGTTGGACCTCTCGGTTAGGACATTAGGACGGTCACTGTGTTAACGTCACTTTTCTCGTGTATACCATTCACTGCAATCTCAAACGTTTTTATACCTTTCTGTATCATTTCCCTTAGGTCTGTACCCAGAAAGTCACGGAGTGATTCATAATCTCTACTTCGACCCCGACACCAAGAATCAAACTTATCTCTACGAAGCTACGCTCAATGTCAGCGAATGGTTCGATGCAGGAGCTGAACCCATCTGGGTGACTGCTATGAAGAATAAACTCAAGGTATCCAGCATATTTTTCCCAGGGACCCACGTCCCCATCAAAGGTTACAAGCCTGATATCAGCGTTCCGATAACACGTTGGCACTATTTCAACTATCCGAAGGAGCAACGAATCGACGATACGATATCGTGGCTTAAGGAGAAAGACCATGATATGTCCTTGCTCTACTTTGCGGATCCAGACGCTCCACTTCATATTTTTGGGATCGGGAACGAAAATTCGACATATGTGACGTATGCTCTAGATCACTATGTGGGGTACCTGTTTCGACAGATCAAAGAGAAAGGAATGGAAGAAGATCTGAACGTGATCGTTATCAGTGATCATGGTCACGTGAACGTAAATTCCTCGAATATCATCGAGCTGTACGACTATATTAACGAATCAGATGTCGACTTTGTGATCGGTAACTATGGACCCACCTTCCAACTTCGACCTGTAGATGGAAAATTCGAAAAGGTAATTTTCTTATAAAAATCCCATCAGATTAACTTTATCATACCTGACAGTAGTACAATAACCGGATAAGTTCCTGATTAAACTTGTCATACCAAACCGTTGTTAACGCTGCCGCTAAAAATCATAAAACTATGTACAAAAACTCGAAAAATCATAAACAATTAAAATGAATTAACTACTAACAACCTTTTAAGACATCAAGTGAATTCGAATGTTACATACAGGGGACGTACAGAGTAATATTGTACCTTAAAAGGGAAAACGGTTCGGAAATGTAGGCCTTATCGGTAAATTAACAACCTAAACACCTTTTTTTGCGTAAGATTTCAAAGCGTTAGAACGTTGTATTTAATATGTGTTTCTTATCAACATTAATGAACCGATACTATGAAACTTTAAATCTCCTTCGTGACTTTAATGCAAGGATATTTTTGTAGTAAAACCGATTAACTGGTCACTGTCAATCCATTGAAGCTCCGAGGTAGTCCTACCATGATCAACTGGTCAAACATTGTGCCCACTGTACAACAAAAGGCCTAACTTGAATTACTAACAATTAATGCAAGTAAGTAACTATCGGTTATTTATTCACACCAGGTTTACAATGAACTGAAGAATGCCCATCCACACCTTCATGTCTATAAGAAAGAAGAAATTCCTGAAAGATTTCATTATGGAAAACATCCCAGAGTTCTTCCTATTTTCGGCTATGCTGATCCAACATGGGAAGTATTCACGGTAAGTCAAATTTTGCATAATAAGCGCGTGTGTTCATCGTGTCAACGTGAAGCAAGTTTTCCAGAATTCGCCTGCCTTCTTGCTATGTGCAGAAATGTGTCAAATCTCACATGAAAATTCATACTTTTAGGGATCACAGGGATCATTTTCAAAAGTCCCATGTTAGGGGCATTTGATATTTGTATACAGAAACATAATAATTTGAAACGATACCTTAATTTTTCTACATATATAGATTAAGTCCCTTTTGCAGTCGACGTTACTGTAAGAACGTTTGGACTTACTGCGAATATGTTTAATTTCGATTTACATGGTTTCGGAAGTGCCATCTCTGACAATTAACGAGGCGTTTTAACACAAATTCTAAAGATTTTTTCCGAAAGAAAAACACAAATCATGTCTCTGCTAACATGTCTTCTGATGTCCCACCGAACATGCAGTGTCTCTCACCCTCATCAACTTCAGAAGGCCCTCTTTACTTTCAAACATGGTATAAAAGTGAGAGCTGCCAGATTAAGCAATCTGTTATAGTTCTTCACAGATATCGTTAACCACACACGTTCGCGTCTAACTGATAGACACCTCTATGGTTAAAATAATTTTGAATAATAGAGAGTTTAACAACAAATTCAAAAGTTTGCTGATCTAGTCAATTCATATGTACTGGTAATTTTATCGAGTCCATCGAATGGTCAAACAAATATCGCGACAGCAGATTTAAGGTCCATCATTTGTCGTATGTCAACTATGACGCCCATTATTGCTTTTCCAAAGTGCTTCTCTGATGACACAACCGAATTACTCGACTATAGTCAGAAACTGCTTTACTATAGTCCGTGAGACATCCCGAAAAAGGTTCTTTGAGACTACACAAGAGTACCATAGGCGTTGGAAAGCTGTTCTCTAATGAAAGCTGAACGCTGTCTCGGACCGCCGTCAAGGGGAGTGGCGTCTCCTCCACTAAAATGTTTGAACATTTGAGGGTCCTTGGATACTATTTGGTGCAATGTTTGAGAAAATTTTAAGAGAACTTACTGCAGATTGTTGACACTTTTTTTACAGAAGGAACAGGTAAGGGGTTTTCGTACTTGAATTGAGGGGGCGGAAGCGTACCTTCAGCCCCGTCACATTTTTAACAAGGCCCCCCTTCCTGCCTAAAACTCCCTTTCCGAGAACTTTGATAAAGGAAAGATTCTTTCTTTCAAGTTTTGGTAGACTATGATGTTTAGAAAAATCTTCTAGTAAAAGTTTGTGTTCCTTTTGCAGAGATACGATCCAGCTAAAAGCTACAGATCTGATCACGGTTATGACAACGAAGATGTTGACATGAAAGGAATATTTTACGCCCAAGGTCCATTTTTCAAGAAGGGTCATTCAGCAAAGCCACTTAAATCGGTAAATTTTCTACATAAACCTTTAAAAAGTATTTGTTCTTTGTTTAAAGGAAGGGATTAAGTTTTAGTTTTGATATGTAAAACAAAGACTACATCTAAATTTTCATTCGACTTCGATGTGTGGAAGAGGTAATTGATGAGGAATATGAGGAATTGGGTGGGGTAATGTTATTCCCTTACACTTAAACTTACACATGGAATGAAATATCGCTCTATTTGGAGTGAATTTTCACTCCACTCCGGGTGAAATTCACCCTTCTTTAGGAGTGGTCCCTTAATTCACTCTTTATGGAGTGAATTTTACTCTGTTGTCTTTAGAGTGAACATCGTTGAACAATGCTTTGCTTTGTTGATCGTTTATATTGCTTGACCTTAATACGTATTGGCATACGAATTTTCCCATACTGCCATAGGGAAGGAAGAATATGCTAAAAATCCATGCATTTACATTACAAAACCATGAGACTAGGAAGGTAAAGTTTACAGAATGACATAACAGTGTTGTTTTATGTGACTCTGTCATGTCCTCATTGTTTGCTTCAAGTTCACTTTGTTTGAAAGGTAAATAAACCATCTGCTAATACCTCGAAAACAAAGGGAGTTGAAGGCTTATTTTACCCCAAAAAGAGTCATTTAAATGCCATACCATCTGATTTAATGTAAAAGAAAACCACAACTCCAAACATAATCCATCAAATATTGACAAGAAATTCACTGGTTTTGCACCACGTATAAAATAAACATGAGCTTCATGTGTAAATTCGTGACGTAGAAGAAAGGAATCCCAAGACAAGTCTAATTTCTGTGACGCTTTGTTTGATCTTCATTCCAAAGACATATGTAATGTAAGTATGCGCGGAGGGGCTTGTTTTGAAAGCTGTTGGTAACTTGGAAAAGGTCCACATTACAAACCGAACTGGATGGTAGTTGGTTACTGACAATTAGTTTATACAGGATAGAAGGAAATAATGAAGCTGTGCGAAATTCTACATCATTGTTTTGGAATATTTAATGAAAAATTTCAAAAATGATAGAATTTTGAGGTATATCTGTGACAGATATTTACATAATTTCAGCTGATTTTTCATCTGTTAACGTAGAGTGAAAGAACTTTTTTTTGTGACATGTCCATGTACCTTTAACTTTAGTTCATCTTAAACATAAAAAAGCCAATTTTAGCTTACACCCGTCCTTCAAACTTATTGTAATATCATTGTTTTTAATTTATTGAACCTGAGTTTTTCAAATTATGCGTCATATGCTTTTGATCATTTAGTATGTTTGATAACTATTACAGGGAGGAGGTGGGGTACACTCAACCACTCGTAAACATATTGAGGAAGCGGTGATTGCAACTAGGCACCCTCAATGTTTTGTTTCTAAAAAAGTATCTTAATTAAAACCGTTTAGGCCCGCTGACTTGCAGTGGGGGTAGGTAGGAGCAGCCCCTTCAATATTTGGAAAAGTCTTACATCAACCATAACAGTACAGGCTGTTGTCTCATAGATAGTTTAACTTCCCTATGTTGTATTTTGTTCCAGATCGATTTATACGAGATGATGTGTGAAATTCTTCAAGTTGAACCTGCACCTAACAATGGTTCAAGAGCTAGATATGCCGAGATGATCAGTGAAAATAACGAAAAGTCTTGTTATGACTGCAGCGAGTCGTCCAGAACTTTTTATAACTTCGCATTTCTTTGTAGCGCCCTCTTCTTTGCGCGAATTACCAGCACGGCACTAACGAACTCTCCGTTTTGAAATGGGGAAATTTTATCGAGCTATTTGAGAGGAACATTGATATAACATACAAAAAAATTAATCAAGAGATGTGAACACAAAGGCTTATAAAAAGGAACCACTGGACGGAGACGCAACAAACGTTTGATCTTCGATATTATTTGAGAGAAGTGAATACTATGCTGCAGGACTGGTCCAGGGGCAGTGTGTAATATTGTAAATTTAAGCTGGAATCTTTATGATGTTTCACTTCTTCTTCCCAGTGAGAAACTATGATGTAAAAGCGTACTTGGGAGTGTAGGAAGCTGCAACCGGCTCGAGAAACTGCCAACATGTTATCATTTTGCCAGGCTGCCAGGGGTAGTTTCTGCTGGGCCTTCAAAATTGGATTCAGTTGACGCATAAATCAGCGCCTTGTAAATGGAATGTTCTTGTAAATTAAGAAATTTGTTAGTCATGTCAGAGATATTGATTTTTCTTTCTTGCGCAAGTATAAAAATTTATAGAAAGTAAACGGTATTCAAGTTATTGTGAAAGTACTGGTGTATTTGTGTATTAATAGTGTTTATAACCTAATCGCTATAGGTTCCCGGTTGAAAGATAGTCATAAATGATCTGAAATATTCATTCATAGTGGAATTTGCCAAAATGCCTCAAACCAGATTTATTCAAGAAAGGTATAATGTTAAAAAGTTTTGTCTTTTTTTTAAATTTACAATAATCTTCCACTTATTTTTATGTGACTTCGAAGATTTTGTTGGCAAAAGAGGGAAAGATTTGGAAATTTAGGGCAAAGGGGAATAAAACTGTCAGGAAGTGACGTAACGAAAATTTACATTGATTTTAAAGGGAAATGATGCGTTTGTTTTACAGAAAATTTTCATATTTTGTAAACCAATATTAATAGATACGGAATGGTAGACAATTCAAAAAGGAGCAGTACGGTGGCTTTCTTTTCAAGAAATAAGGCTCTCACATGAAGAAATTCGGTTATTTGTTGCACAAAAGTAATTTTTTCACCCAAACTTTTAAAAATAATAAGGTAATTTCTTTGAATGCCATGTTAGTGCATTTTAAACGCAATATTTCCCGTTAAAATTAAGGACAGGGTGCTACTTCAAAAATAAGTTTTTCATGTACGCGTCAGTCAACATAAAATTTCATGTTTTGTCATATTAAACCGTGACATGCTGAAAGTACTTATTATACTTGAAATATTATCTGAACAAGTTTAACCGTTCTTACAATACCGTCAAATCGCAGAAAACATTCAAGCTTGATTAACGAAAGTATGTAATGTTCGCTTGTAAAAAAGATCCCTAGTCAAATGGCTGATGACGTTAAAAATGCACTCATCACAGGTGCTGTGATTAGAAGTGTTGCCGTTAGAGTGATATACAAGGTAAGATCATTTTATGAAACTATGAAAATTAAAGACATTCATGCAACTTTGTATCCTCGTGGGTTTCATTCTCCCAAGGAACATACTTTCATTACGTTAAAATTACGATGGGGCTGGCGAAGCACAATCTTAAGCAATTTCTGTTTTGCGAGCTCTTTTAGAAGGGTAAAAATATTTTAAGCTTCAGGTTGAGAAGTCCAGAATTTACTTCAGAAAATGATTTTTTATATCTGAATATATTTCTTCCCTTCCCAAAACCTGAAGTCACAGTCGTTTTACGTTATGAAATTGTACATAAACATGCTAACCACCGTAGGATAAAAAATAAAAAAATACGACAAAAGTGTGACCTTATTTCATGCTGGAAGCTCTTTCAGCTCCCTGTTTCGTGGCTGCTTTTTTTCTTTCTTTTTTGGAATAATGAGATTTCCAGTAAAGTGTTTCATTAAATGTGCCTTATATTTAAATGTTCTATGTTAGATTTATTTTTTCAGCTTG
The DNA here is from genome assembly GCA_009936505.3 of Holothuria glaberrima. NCBI lineage: Eukaryota > Metazoa > Echinodermata > Holothuroidea > Aspidochirotida > Holothuriidae > Holothuria > Holothuria glaberrima. Next base: position 10,593 of record WURT03119347.1, read on the forward strand.
TCCTGTTTCCAATAGTTTGCTAGTTTAAATCGTGTACATATGGTTCAGTTGCTATTTAAAGCACTATAATATATATAAGAAATGACGGTGCGTGTAAATTTACGAATGTAAAATTGTAATTGTATTTTGTACAAAAAATCTTGAATGATAAAGATTTCTAAAAGATGCATGGGTTGATGCATGGGTTGAGGTAGTTTTAAGTATAGCTTACTTGAAGTCATTTAAGTAAAAAATGTAATACTTTACGCATCTTAAAATAGACCTTGACGTCACAGACCAAAAAGTGCTCCCTGGTTTGAAGGCAAGCGTGTATAATTGCAAGTTACACAAACAAATGCAGACAGCAGCTGAAATGTCAACCAATCGGATACGCGGGCAAGTCTACTATAAGCACGTGGGAAGTCTACGTTGTGCATGCAGTTTGCTTAATTGTTTTACCTCCAAAATGACGTCGCGTGACGTCAAAGCATATGGTCTATGGGAATAGTGTAACATCCGATGCACGTTGCTGACGTAGCAGAGGCAATATGGATAGTACAAATAAAAAGCGACGTGATACTGCCCGATATGTTTGCAAACAGTGAATTCCTATAGATGTATTATGGGGAATGACAACTTCCTGGTATATTAGACTTGGTCAAGTCGTTCTTTATACTCGTCCGAGGAGGAGGAGTGCGGTCTTTCAACTTACCACTTGGGGGGGGGGGGAAGAGGTGCACCCAAGTTCAGCGTCTGCGACTAAGGTAAGTTTGAATCATAGGCGTAGTAAGCTGTTCGACACTGGGGAGCTTAACCTTGTTTTCGATCGCCGTCCGGGAAGGGGTCTAAGGGGAAGGGTGTAACCCTCCCCTTTGGAAAATATTTTGATATTTGAGGTTCCTTAGGAGCAATTTGGTGCATCATTTTTGAACAAATTTTAAGGTAAATAACTGCAATTTTTTACATTTCTTACAGAAGAGACAAATAAGGGGCTTTCGTCCTTGGATCTAGGGGACGAAAACATAGTTCCGTCCACCATATTTTTGGCTGGGGAACTTAAGCCCCCGCCCCTTACGCCTATCGTTTGAATAAAATAGAGAGCGCTTTTCACAAGCTTTCACCGTGCGGTAGCAATTAGTGCAAGATCACGAGCAAGATTAGAAATCCACAGACTTGAATTAAATAAACAGTGTTTCTCTTATGTTGCCGAGATAGAAAACAGATAGGGAAATAAGCTCGGGCAGTCGGG